>BLKM01000518.1:1959702-2037101 GCA_013340265.1 Coptotermes formosanus
GCTCCATAAGATGCAACTCCACATTTCTGAATAAAGGAGTAATTGTACTGAATAACTTACCATAACTGCTCGCAAACCACGTGCACCAGTGTTGTGTTTCATAGCATGTCTTGCAATGGCAACCGATGATTCTGGGGAGAACGTCAGATCAACCTAACAACCAGACCACATATCAATTTGGTAATTGTCAACTGAAATAAAATCTGCATCTTTTATGTACATGGCATGTGTAAAAAGTAAGGAGACTGGTAATGCTGCATGGCTGTAATAGCATGGACCAAAAACACACATGCACCACATTGCAGCCTGAAATGTGATGAGTCACTGCTACCAAGGGCACTGTTCTACCACTAAAAGGCAGTTTATATGGAAGTCTGCAAGCAAAATGTAAATTTTCCACAGCAAAACCCTAATTTCTTATTATCCATGATCATCTGTGATGAGTCTTGGTACATACATTACGTCCCAGAATCAAAACAACATCCAGCTATTCAGAAAAAAAAAAGCTCACCGGAACTGAAGGAATATCTAGTGTTACTTCCATCTGTAAAAGTGCTGCTATGTTTGTTGACTCCCAAGGCATTATTCTTTAGCAAAGTACAACAGTACAGTACTGTGAATGGTAAATACAAGGTGTGAAAATGCGACAGTGGTGTTTCCATCAACATAGTAAGTGACCATACACTGTGTAAGTGACGATATTGGTATGCACAAATGCTCGTGGAACACCCAAACACCCACCACACAATCTTTACCTTGCCTCTGATTTCTGGGCACTTCCAATGCCTAAAAAGAGCAGTAATTCCATCCCAGCACAGAGGTAAAGCAAGCCACTGGAAACACCTATGCAAGTTGCTAGAAAATGATCTACTGCACATTTGACAAGCAGGTGGAGCACTGCAAAAATGTATAGTTTGTGAAGCATGTTGCTGGAAAAGAAAACTATGCTGAAGGCTGAGGATGCGTCACATACACAATGGTGTTAGCAGCCTCACTACTGTCCAAACACCATTCGTGATTGGCAAAGGGAGGAGACACAAGCTGAACATGACTGATTTGTCTCTCTCTCTTTTTTCTGACAATTCATTACCATCAATCAAGGTGTACAAGAAAGTTATGCATATATTCCCATTTATTCACTTAAGAATAAGTCTATAAACTTGAATTACAAGCCACAGATGTGTTAACATGCCTTTATTAATTTTCTATCTTTATAAACAGTGTAAGGAACTGGGTACTAACTTCATCCATATGGAATAACAGCTGATACTGTGACACCAGTGCATTATGAGGTTCAGTTAGTATTCGAAATAGGAGTTCTGTGTTCAAGGAATGGAGTGGAACTAGAACTGGAAACATGCCCACAAACTCCTGCAACAAGCCACATGGTACAAATTACGTTTCAGTGTCACACAACACCTTCTAATATCAGTGAGGCATATAAAAGCAAAAATCTTCAACCAGGACAGTTATGGCCAAACAGCATCCATTGTCAAATGAGTGATACTGCTTCCAAATGGACGGAGAACTCACCGGAATCATGCCAAATTCTATTAGATCCCTGGCCTATACTTGTTTTAGGTACGCATCCTTCTCTGCATTGTCCTCCTCAGCTGATGTGGCTGCACTCTGGTGAGCCTGATATGCTAGTGATGTGGCATGCTGATCAGGATATTCACTGGCAGGCACACCAAGACCAAGGTTCTGCAATAAAGAACACTGACACTGAAGGAAATAATGTCTAATACAAAATACTAGACTAAGGTTGACTAGTGCGAGAGGAAGAAGCAAACAAGCCAAGATAAAGAACCACAACAGTTAAGCCAAATTATTTGTTAAATGGATATGTTACCTTGTGTAATACCTACAGAATCTTAACAAGAGTGTTTTTAACTTATTTCAACATAATCTTACTCTGCCGGCTTCTGGAACCTCCAAGACTCCTGAATTAACAAACATAACTAGAATATAGGTCTACATTAGAATTAATTTTCACAAAAATTTTGAAGTTCAATTTTACTTACTAATGGCTAATTTTTTCATATTACAGTTTTATTGTAGTACTAATATTGTGACGTGGGATCCCCCAGAAAACATAAACAAAAATTATAACATGGTACTATGAGTTGCACTTTACCTACAATTTAAGTTTGTATTTAGCCTGATGATTGATTATTTAATCAGAGGCATGTCGCATTTTTCTAAGAATATACATTGTGTTGGACTGATAATATGATGATGTTTTGAGTGTTTCAAAGACACAATGGGATGGAATCTATTAATTAAAAAAAAATTATACATATGGATAATTTGTACAAATAAATGACAGTACAATTGAAGGAGTCTGTCTGTATTAGTTGATGTTATATGCACACATTTAATTTTACAGATTCTATTTTTAACTGTGTGGGAGGGCAGTTGTTTAACCTTTTAAAGCCTAGCGGTAACTTTACGTACGACCAGGTTTAACATTAAAAATTCTACGTGGTGCCCACATTGTGTTTATGTGTTTTGTACGGATCTCAGAACAAACAACAACTTTTGCCTTATGAAACATTAAGATACTGGGTTTTATAACCGAAGTGGAGAGTGTTTACAGCGCGGTACGCACTGAGTCCTTATATAAAACAGATATGCTTCGTCTTTAAAGGGTTAATTAAGGGCTTACTTCCTCATTTATCCTCTGGCTGATAATCCTGTCCAGGCCATCGTATATTCCTATAGCAACAAACAATATATGTGTTGTGTCAACTTCAACAGTTTCTCCATGTAGATTATGAGGGGAGTTTCCCTGTGGCACATTGACAACAGTTCCTTCCAGCACCTGTTAACATAACCAAACATTAATGTACACAACAATTTCTGTATGTCTAAATTGGCAATCATTTACAGGAATCTAATCTAAAACTATTCCGCATGGTTCAATGTGTGACAAACAAGAATATTCTATTACAGCTTGGCAGATCACATACATATGATGACCCCAAGTTCAGCACATTTTTCCACACCAGCCAGGCATATGTCTTATGAGGACAGTGTACCATGCCACCTTACAAATGGGCCTCTCAGCACGAGTATATGGGAGGCAAAAATTCAGCATAAAAATGATGTTTGTCCTTAGAAGGTATAATATGGTAAACTGTCACAGTTTATTTAACCAATCTTATATCAACAGAAAGTGATATGATCAAATATTATTACAGGATGATTATGTTTACAGAAGGAGAAAGAATACAGAAGAAGTGGTCGTTGTCTAAGACAATGGCCTGGAATTTATTTGGAATGACTGAGGAAAACAGCCTTAGAAATATAAAACCAACAGTGATAGCATGTACAGTGAGACCTGAGAGTATTCATACTCATTATGAAAGCCTTAAGCTTGAAATACAATGTTATAAAAAAAAAACTGTCCACATTAAGTCTGTCACAAACTACAGGAGGCGCAGGCAACCTTTTAGTTCCAAAGGCTCATAATCTCACTTATCATGGTACATTCTTTTGACATCTCTTTATGCCAGCAAGATTGAATCATGTCCCGTACATGAGCTACAGGACCATGCTCTTGCAATTTTGTCTACCGACTCATTACGGTGAGTACCACAAGTGTCCTTCATAATACGAAATAAAATACAGCAAAACCCTGTTAAGACATTTTTGAAAATTCCACGAAAATCTGACTTCTTAAGTGGGAAACTTCTTTAAAGGGTAAGACCAAAAAGTTCTATTTTTTAATTTTTTTTGTTAACTTATTACATACGTATGCCAAATTTGTATAATTTGCAGCTGTCTTAACACATTCTCACTCATATCCGACCATTTAACCATTTTGTCTGTAACTTTTCATTCACAGTTTTATTTACACCTTTACCTACACTGTTACTGACTTTTCATTCACAAGTTCACATTTCATTCCAGATGTTTACTTTTCCTTGAAATATTTTTCAAGAGTGGGTTATCTTGGTCTTTTTTAAAAAACAGTAGCATTATACATCTTCAGATTCCATAGGTTCGCTTTTAGGTAGACCATAAGGGGTGGTCAGTAGTTCCAGTCACTGACACTAACTCTGCAGTGTCTTGAATTTATTTTCTGGAATTGCTGATGGAACTTATCTGCACACAGTCACGACAGATGTTTCACAATTACGCAACACCATGACACATTTATATTAATACTGATAAATTATGTTTAAACAAGCTGTCGCAATTGACCACCCACTTATCTCGTGTCAAACCGCTTTCCCCCCAACAACGTGGAATATTGTGTCACTTTGACTAGCACACGCCTGAACTTCTTCAAATGTTATTGGCTGCCTTAGTTTCCTCCAAGTCCCGAGCAGCTGAAGTGGCAAGTTGAGGTGCCACATGCCAGTGTTGCCAAACGCAGGCTTATGCAGGTCAAAGAACAGCTAGGATCAGCTTCCAGGCGCCCGATACAATTTTTCCGTTGTCGTGAGAGACCGAGTAGTGGAGACTGACTGACCGCACTCTCTGTATTATGGAAGAAGTAGGACAGCCCTGTGTCTGCCGTGAGGTTGCATCATTCTGCTGTGTGAAGTGTGACAGAAATGACCTTGGAGATTAACCTATATGAACTGACCGTGCCATTTGAACGCTGCATTTGGAAAATGGTATGAATGGAAATTCGGGGAAGTTCTTTAAGATTTCGAAACAGAGAATATATTAAATGGGTAAAAAAATTGTTTCTTCATCAAATTTGTTACTCCTTAGGCGGGAAGTTTTCTTATGCAGGGATGTATTAAAAGAGCAACTTATAATGTTAATCAAATGGGAGAATTTGGGTGCTTTTTTATCCTGGCTCCTTAGGCGGGAAATTTTCTTAACGGGGAACGTCTTAAACAAGTTTTACTGTATTTTCTTTATACAACTGTACATGACTTTCAAACATGTCAGGTATTTCTCATCCACCACATTATATCAACACTTAATGATAGTGATGTACAACTGATATTTTGTCTGCCCTTACACACCCCGGGCATTCCCTGCTGGACCTCTCCCACCATACAACTCTCTGCTGATCGATTCCTTGAACAGCTGCAATATAGTCCACCCCCTCCAGCAGAACAATACCTGCCATTCAGGGAGAAGAAAAAGAAATGGACACTTTACAGACAATTCACAGACAATTTCACTCTTCTGAAATGCAATGTGGATAAATACACAAAAACTTAAGCCTGAATCTCAATACATATTCAACATCACTGGTGAGCCAACATTTCAACGATTAGCAATGTTTTGATCTTAAGTATTAATGTAAAGGTCGAGCAACTTGTCTCTGTACTTAATTAAACACCATGCCATGAAGATGGGGGAGTATAGGTACAGCTCCATGTACTCTTACCCGTGGCACTAGATGTAGGTGATTAGTCAGCCTCAGACCCTAGTCACTTTACCCCTGGTAATCACTTGATAAGACACTGAATGGGCCCTCAAGTTGGCCTAGACATGGTGGCAAAAAGAAATATCTGTCCTTACTAGGAAACGAAACCTGGATACCTGATTGACAACCCTGCAGCATAGACACTGTATTGACTGAGCTATCACCAAACGAAATTTTACAAATGAACCTTAACCAAAGTAGTGTAATCAAAACTGAAGTAGAATAAGGCGCTAATAACAAGATAGGAAAGGGAATTGGGTTACTTATATTTTCCACAAGTATTCCTTGTGTTCTTGCATACCCAAAGAGTAACACATTGATCATAAAACCTTATCTCTATGACAAGGGTTATACAACAGAAACTATAATTATGTTCTGGTTGGTTAGAACAGACTAAGCAGTTCACTAACAACATTAAAAAAATAAAGAAAAAAACCTTTTAAACCCCAAAAAGCACACAAAGCTTGCCCTCTAATGGATTATTCATATTTTCCAAACTTGTTCCTTGTGAAGATGGCTAGCTAATCACAGTTATTTTCAGGGCAACCTTGCACATTCTCTACTTATACTGACACTTCTGTATCCTCATCACCCCACCTCCACTTTCCACACAACTTAATTTTACCCCCATCCCAGCCCCAAGCAAATCACTACCACCTTCACTGGCTCACCATCCATTCTGTCCTTTATCTACAACAGACCCTATCTTTCTGCACAGCTCTTCTTGGCCACTACATCCTGAAGCTGAGGGCATGTTTCTCTGAAACACAGGGAAGTACTTGCCCAACTAGACAGTGTCACAACCCTGAAGGCATGACTCTCCAGCACCACCAGTGTCTAAACCTCAAATCTTGCACTGTTCTATGTGATTTTGCATACCTCACTGGTCTTGAAGTTCATCTGTAACGTACACACATCTGTTACTGGCACGCTTATCACACTACAGATTGCATACTGCACAGGAGAAAATTAGTTTTCCTTACATTTTACTCAAAATTCACCACAGCTAAAATTTTTAACAATACCTAAAGGAGACTGACAGTTTTCATAACATGAGGAGCTATTTTAAAAAATGCAAAAGTAAAGGTAAAGTTGTCCCTGTTCACACCATGGGGGCATATGGGGAAGCAGAGGTATGGCTCCACTCATTCTTCTTCTTGGTACTGCCATGAGTGGCAAACTTCATGTCCCAGGTGCTTTACCAAACTCTCCCCTCTAGAAAAAATCCTGGTTCCCATTGAATTGGAGGGTGGATGAGTGGGTAGGCCCCGCAGACAGTCTGGAAGATAATGGAGAAGATAAAAATTTCTTGCCCCTTCAAACCCTGAACTGTCCAGCTCATAGCCTAGCCATTATACTGATTATGCTATCCTGGCTCTATTTTGAGAAATATGGTAAGTTAAATTGCAGCTGCATGTAAAAGTTGTGGTTCTATTGGACTGAGTATCCCTTTTTAGTGTTCGATTTTTGTGTGTTCCTTCTGTTAAGACACTTGTTCCACCACATTATGAAATTATCTATATATATCCAGTAAGTCTGGGTTCAACCCAAACAGCAAGCTACACACTTTACAATGAACACCTGCATCTGTGTCATAATGCCTTCCAGAAAGGTGCTGTTTTAAAGGCCAAAACAAATGGAAATTGAATATATGTGGTTTCAAACATAAGCATGATCAGTGGTGCTGAACACAACATGTGGCAACAAACAACTATGTTACTGTACTTCTTGGACTTCCCTCATACCTTGTAACTTTTTTGTAGACCCCAAATATATATTTCTACTGATACTCACTCAGACATATGATAGAAAACTCTCTCTCTTTCTCTCTGTCGCAAGTCTAGTCCCCTTACAATGTACAACCACAGAATATGGCCATATAGCCACCATCTAGGAACCAAAGTTTGCGATAAATTATGGCACCCCATTAAACATACCCATTTGTGCTCTATCAACATTGTAGTTATCATTTTGCAGCAGCCTAGCAATAACACTCTCTATGTCTCGACCTTCATAGCCTGCTGGAGTTAGGCTTGTGCAGTAACAGACAGCGAATGGCACATCCAGACACTGGGCTACTGTCTGTGCTAGCAGTGTTTTTCCTGTAGAATTAATACTATAGATCGGAAATTTTAACATATTTCAGAATACACATAATTTTATGACACATATATCAATCTATTAAAGTTTTTCAATGGCATATTTTTATTTTATGGTACTTTGCCACCTTCCCCTAAGATTTAACATGCAATGCTGTGATGGGTAGTAAATTCTACTGGATGCTGTCACATGTAATGTCCTATGTAATTTGCAATCACACAACCAACACTAACAATTAATCAACATGAAAACTTAAAATCAGTAACAATTATGAAATATAAATGTATATCAATTTAGAAGAAGATAGTCATGACCAATTTCAGTTACCATCATGACCCACCTCTGTCACAATACCAACTAGCCCAGCTGAAATCACATATTACTTTTGTAAACAAGATATAATACTTAATATTTTGACCACACATCTGAACCTGTGGGCCCCAGCAACAGAATGCTGCTCTTCTGTGACTTCACTTCATGGCTATTTGAATCTGGAATGTCACTCCCCATTGTGCTGACTGCCGCTGTCCACCGAGGCTCTACAAAAAATAATGAGGCACTAATTTCTTGATAAGGGAAAATACATAGATTTCTAGTGGAAATCTGACACCAGAAATTCATGCTACATATATACTGAGATTGGAGTTTGAAGATATGCATTAGGTTGATCTCAGCATGCAATGGCTGGAGCTGTCATAAAACTGGAAGTTTAAGGTGCAGCCATACAGACTCTGGGTCTGTGGCCCAACTTATCACATCAGATAATCTGGGACCTCACCCAACACATAACCTTCCAATTTGCTTTTTAGGACAATAGCTTGACCCCATAACGGTCACAAAGATAGAAAACAAGATCTTCCCTTGGTGTTATTTTCTATTTCCATTTATCTGTAGGAGTTTAGCAGTCATGCAACAAGAAAGTTTTCGACATCATGGGTGGATTCTTTAATGAGAGTCAGAATGATAGCTAGGTTACATATATTTTTGTATGCCCATTTCATGCTCACATAAATGACTTGGCTTCAGTGCCCCTTCTTGTACTAAAAGGCTCTTATGCAAACAAAAAAGGCTTTTGGTCAAGAAGTGTGACATGTAACACTCCTGACTGATAAATCAGAAAGCATCACTTTTAAATAATTTGGGAAGTGTCATCACATACATGCCAAGGCATATCTTGGCACATGGTGCTTCACACACTTGTAACTTAAATTATGGGATGTGTGCAAGGAAAAGCTCCACAACTCTGCACAAATTCAGAGTCAAGAAACTCTTATGGGTGAGTACTGTGAAGTTCATGATAGTCTGTTTAGGTCACACCAACATATTGTGCTTCAGCATATCCACCCACCAAGAGATCTCTTCAATCAGTGTGCCAGTGAATCACGTGTAGAAGTTGTGTGGCATAACAAAATATCCCAGTAGATGTCTGGAAGAAAAACTTACAGTTCTGCCATACACACTCCTAAAATGCTTCATATGACTTGACACTACTAAATACACACCCTGAGAAACCCCCATGCATCCATTGTTTCTAGCCAGCACCAGGATCAGCTAGGATATTTGGTTACCTTTTATATACCTGAAGTGATAATGGCTCCCAACCCTTGACATCACAAGCTCATAACCTGGATGTGTTAATCCTTATGATTACACTTGGTGATTGCTGGTGGTTCAGTTACAAAAATTCTTTGAGAACTGTAGACTTCCTTAACTACGTAAGTGATTATTAGTGTCTCAAGGTGGATTCTCTTCCAACTAGTTAGTTAAATTACTGTATTATCACAAACAATGGCAAAACATGGTTACTAAAAATGTTTATTGTAATGACAATAAAGCACAGAAAATAGTTTTACAGTCACTGAGTGTGATGTAGCCAACGTAGTGAGTGGAATTTTAAATAGATCTTTTCTGACTAATTTTGCAGGTATGTTCAAGAGTTTATAAAATTGTAACCTGTTTAGCATGCATGCATTAAAAAATGCCACCTGTACACATAGAAACCTGACGTGACCATTCCTACAGTCTTACCTCTGTGAGTGAATGGCTGTTGATGTCCCTGGTCCATGACGGCCATCTCCTTCCTGTGACTACTGTTATTACCTTGTTGTTGTGGTGGTACATTGTTATGTATTCTCTGGTAGTGGTTGTATATGGCCCATGACAAAATGCTCTTGGCATGTTGTCCTACAACATGCTTGTTCAGGTACTCAATGATCTGCAAGCCATAACATTTTTAAGGCCAGCTATCTACCAAATAAGACAGCACTGGTAAAAGCCAATCAATAACAAACAGAAGTGTTTGAAAATAAAATGCTGAAGCAAATATTCAAACCCAACAGAAAGAGGAAGTAACAGGAATATACAAAAAATTATGTACTGAGTTTCACAATTTGTACGCATCACCCAATACACAAGTGATCAAATTAAGCAGGGTGACACGGGTGGTTATGTTACATATGTGGCAGAACTAAAGCATAAAAAATTTCATTCAGAAAATCTGAAAGGACAGTATCAGCTGGAAGACAGAATGTTGATATGAGGAGATTATCTCAGTGAGTCATATGCAGGTTAGGATGGACTGAACTGAGTTAAACTACCTGATGCTGGGTCCACTGATGGGCCCCTTGTTAACACAGTAATGGTTTCCATGAAGGGAGGAGAATTTCTTGATTGGCCAAATAAACTTCTGAAGAATTCTCCTCCACAGATTTAGTTAACTTACTGTAACAAACCACTTAAAACTACAACTTAAATCATCTAACTGTGCCACAGCGTAATTTGTATCAAAGCAAGTTAAAGATAAAAAAGTAAACTTCCCCTATAACAGGCCATGAAGGCCTAGAGGGGGAGTAGAGGTACAGCTCCACTCTTTCTTTAACCTCAACACTACATGGAGATGGGTGGTTAACACCATGCCCTGGCTGCTTTACCCCTGGGAAAGAGATCCAGTACCGATCATGCAGGAGGCTGGGTGGGCCCCAGGACCATTCTGGGTAGGTGTGGAAAATCTTGCCCCCACCAGAATTCAATCTGCAGCCTGTCCAGCCTGTAGCAAGTCACTATACTGACTGACCGTGAGGGCTCAACCCATATTTACTTACTACACTATACTGACTACACTATCCCGGCCCCCTGTATTTAAGCAAACAATATGCATATTACAATTTTTGAAATGAAGAAGACAGCCACAAAGAGAACCATGGCATTCCCCTAAAACCAGCAGTACTGTATGGTTCAATACAAAGCAGCCAAGAATAAAGGGCAGCCCTTCTCTTTATCATCTCAACTTTTATGGAATAAAATTCATTTACACGGCACACTCAAGGTGAGAAACCTCATGACACATCCAAACACACTAACAGAGATAGATACTCACGCTAGGCCATACTGTGTAAAGTGCACAACTATTAAAAACTAGAAAACCAACAAAAGCACCACTTCTTCTTAGTTCAGATGTTTCAAAATAATGGAGGACTGTAACTATGCAACAAAACCTCAACCCACACAATTTAATGCAGCAATCGATGAACATAATTAAAAAACCATTCATTGACTTGATAATATACCTTTTCAGGGGGTGGTGGGCGTATGCTGAAAAATCCACTTTCCTGTTCACCCTGTTCACGGTTTATGAATCGTGTAGAAGCTAAAAAAAACACTTTATGTGTTCAATTCAAGTTAAATAAGTCAAAACAGAACACAGAAAATTCATCAGTAGTAAATGCCTTACATTAGACACTCCAGTAATACCATAAAAGTATCTTATCACTCTCTTCTAGACTGGTAATATATTTTGTAAGATCTGAGATTCTCACAGTGGTGAATGCTGCTATAATTTTCAGAGTAGAAGAGGGAGGCACCAGGTTTCTCTCAGACATTTTTATGTACTTAGCAGACCACAGTGTCAACCCCTGAAGCCATTAATATTCAGTTTTACATATGCTTGCATCATACATCCTAAATCTTATTTTAAAGAAACTCAGACAGCTGAGTCAGTGAAGTAGCTATAGGAAGGAGGGTGGAGATCAAATCCTGGAAGAAGAGCAGACTTACATTTTCACTACAATGTCCAGACTGGCTGTGTCCAAAATTAGCTTCCTGTCTGTTAGGTACCTAGCGTAAAGCTGCTCAAGCATTAATCTGACCACTTACAGCTAGGTTTAGAATGCTTTAGCTGTATACCCCCTAATCATCTCCAGTGTAGTGTTTAGGCACAGGGGCACTTTACCTTCATGTAACAAACTAGTTCTATAAGTATATAACTTATGGGGTGACTGATTAAATATGCCTAAAGATGCATGAAGGAGTGAACGTACAGCTCCAAAAATTGAGCTGGCTCAGGATAGGGACAGGTGGCGGGCTCTTGTGAATGCGGTAATGAACCTTCGGCTTCCATAAAAGTGCGGGGAATTTCTTGGCTAGCTGAGAAACTGTTAGCTTCTCAAGAAGGCCTCTGCTCCATGGAGTGAGTGAGTTAGTTAGGTAGTTATCTTAACTCTGATGCATGATTTGTTGCAACTGCAATGCAGTGGATATTGCGACCAGACTACTACTTTGTATCGTATATCAATGCATTCAGTAATTAACAGCCAGTAGTTGTTAAATTACACATCCAAATACTACAGATAACTATGCAACCTTTTGCATGACCGGCTGCCACAAATATGGTACATCCACATACATACATTAAAAAACCATACCACCCTGCACCAAAATTATCATTCAAGTGGTACTGATTGAACCATATGCAATAAAGCAGCAGCATATATCTTGCAAGGACAGGTGCATCCCACACACCCTAGGAAGCACCACCATGGTAAAATCCATCACAACCTGAAATATACCTACAAAGCATTATGCACAAACAACATATGTTACAGTACAGCAAAATGCATACATTACTACATTACTGGTACACAGCTGTCCAGTTGTAAAGTATATTTAGAGACAGCTATGCCCATACAGGAAATCCTCATTTACCATTTCCCCAGTCTTAGATTTTCCTTATGTTCCAAATATTTAAGTTACCAATAAGCTATCAACCACTTCTCCAGGATAGCAAAGCTGTAGCACAAAGCTTTTACAACATTACTTACACATGGTTGTGTGATTATTATACTAGTATTATCTGCAAACAGAATAGGTATACTAGGTGAACAATGAGCGGCTCTTTCAACAAAAGTGGTATCAGTAATGTCATATTGTGCTTAAGATTATGTGCTTTTTGAAGGAAGTGAAAGTTCAAAAGATAACAGTAATGATGGGTGTGACAGCACAGATAAAGATTTTTTGGGGCTGTATGACAAGTAGAAAATTCATATGGCATTGCCTTTTGTTCAGCAAGTATTTGTGAAAGGGGCTTCAAATGTGAATAAAATACTTATTCCCTAAATTTGCCTTCTAAAATCTTGGTGCATCTTATGGTGTGGAAAATGTGGTAATTTCTCGAGCACTAACTTTGTGAATCTCATCATCCCAAAATTTTATGTACCTCACAGCACAGACAGTGGGGGGGACAGCAACATCTTGACTAATAATTAGCAATACTCTCTCCATTTATTTGGGTAGTAGCTACTACTCTATATGTTAGGCTCAAACAAGGCTCAAACAGTGCTACTATAACTCAAAGAGTATAAAACTGAAGTCAGACTTCTTCCTGTAGAGACCTGCTACAGTACTATGGTTATGTAGATAAAACTTTAGTAAAGTGAAGAACTGAAGAATATTTGATATTACAAGAAGATGACTTCTGATATGTATACAAAAGAAATGACTAAAGGGATATTTTTGCTATTAAATTTAAATTTTAATCTGCAACTACAAGACTCTGATTTCAACTTACATGAAGAATTAATATTTAATGAGGTCTCAGAGCCAGACACAGAAATATTACTATTTAAAGCACTTTGGTATGTACACTCTTCTCACTACAACATTGAAGCAAGTATTGCTGATTGCAAACATCCTACCATAAACAGTAAAACATTAATCCACTCTTCGATATGCACTTTTATAATTATCAGGTGACTGAACTCTTTTTGTTCAACTGTGGGCTGCCACTGCTGTTTCTTCTTGGAACTTCTTCATATGAGCTTCCAGTTCTGGTTGGAAATGTCGAATTAACCCTGTACATGAAACAAAATCATACAATACTTCCAGTACAAAGTTTATAATCACTGCTTTTTCCAATAATACCACACTAAAACTAAGAAGCTGTACACATTTAACTGTGCAAAACTTCATGTAAACACAGGGCCAGCTTGTCTCTGAGGAAAACATTCTGAAAGGAAGTACTGCACTTTATTTATGTACCAAGAAAATAATCTAATAATATAATTAAAAATGGTACAAAAAGTCAGTATTTTTTGGATGGGTAATGTAGTCATGCAGACTCTTCTAACAACTGTATGTAATTTTCATGCACTGTATGAACACTTCAAGAACATAATTTTGCTGTGAAATACCAATCAGGTAAACACAAATGGAGATACATCCATGAACACACACCCTACTTACACATATACTAGCTGCATATTTCTTTAAAAACATGTACAAAATTCAGGCATGCCTGTTATAAAGCACGTGAAACTGAAGATAACAGGAGACATTTACAATCTATAAATGTAGTTACTACATTGTCAGATTTTATTACACATAAAGTGAAGTTCAAAAAGAAAAACACTGTTTACTCACAAATGAATTCCCAACTTCCAGTGCAACTTTCTTTTTATAAATTGAGATACAGCCCTTACATGCACGCAGTTATTAATAAAAATGGTGGATGTGTGCTCGCACGCATACATGCATGTGCATGCACCCACTCATGTACAGTGTTTTCCACTCGAAGTGGAACCCACACTGGCTGCTAAGTTGTCTGTTGTGTCTGTAATTTCCTACTACGTTTGATCACTGGCATCATTATGCAACATCAACGAAAGACTGATTCACATACACTGGAAACACTTCAAAACAGTCACATTTCATATGCTGTGTATGCAACAGAAGGAAAATGAAACTGTTTGTCACAAATGTGAAGCACAATGTAACACTGAGGGTGCTTAGTGTCAAAATCTACATAAGAAAGAAATCTCATAGAAAGGATCATACCAAATTTATAAGTCAGTTTCCCATAGTTTTCAGTTCGAATGATGTCAACCATATATCAAATGGTGAACAAATTTTAAAAAAACATAATTTATGTTTGAGATGAAGCAAGAGCAAATACAGTGTATTTTTCCAAGAAAAAAATCAGACGACACTAAAGCCTGTTTAGAAGCACCTCCATGAAAATCTGTGTTCCAAGAGAACGGTCTGTAACTGGTTGTGTGAAGCAGTGTGCAGTGATGGAGTCGACTTGGTTAATTTATTTTGTAAATACTCAATATAACACACGCTGGTGGGCAGATAATCCCAGACTACTACACGAAGTTCTATTACATGATATACCTGGAGTATGGTGTGCTATCAGTGCAACAAGACTGATTAGATCCATCATCTTTTTGGGACATAACAGATTCACAAGGGTCCACTGAAATAAGTTCTTGCAGCACTTTTTTGAAAATTTATGTGCTAAGAAGGAATATGGGTCCCTCACACAACTCACTACAACCAATAATTCAACTCTTGCATGCATACAGTATCAGTAACTGCTACACAAGAACTTCAAACAGTATAAAACTCCTACATGTTTTGGCATCTCAGTGCTGAAACAGGTAGGAGTTTTATACTTGTCTTGAATTGTATTTTATTAAGTGCATATGTTGGTTGATGTGTTAATTCTCAAGACAAATTTTGTTCCTCATAATTAGCAATGCTTCTAAATATTCAACATTTAGGACTGATGTTTGAAAAAGATATATTACTATACATACCTGAACTGGCCAAGCTGCACCATCCCCTAAAGCACAGATGGTATGGCCTTCTATCTGTTTGCTTCATTCCCACAGCATGTCAGTCTGGCCTGAGTGGGCATTGCCTGTGATGAAGTGATAAATTATCTTATTCATCCATGAGATGCCCTCTCAACAGGGTGTGCACTGGCCACATCATTCATGCTTGTAGAATTGAATTAGCCGTGCAATAGCTTTTACAACATCTGTCTGCTTGTTTATAACTATAATGGCTGCTGCACACAGACTGGTCTGAGCAGCTACAAATGCATAAAAATCCATCAGTACATCTTCACACACACTAAAATCAGAAGAGAAATGACAAAGACCTAACAAGCGCTTGATATTGCTGTCATGGTCTGTCATCTGTAGCTGCACTGGAGGAGTAGAGCATCTCTTTGAGAGGATGAGAGTATGCCCGTGAGTAGGCAAGTCATTCAGAAACATGGCCACACTAGTTCAAACATCTTCCAAGGGTGCAGTCAAGCCACGCTATGTCCCATATTGCTTATAATTCAGGTAGGAAATATGTCTTGTACTGACAGCAGCCTATCTGGCAGTGAAATTAAATCCACCTACACTTCGTCTTGATTTTCTGCCACAAACTCGACCACAGCCATAGTATGAGTCCCATATATGCGCTATTTTTTAAGAAATGTAAAATTACTTACCCAGACCTTAAAAACTGGTATTAATCAGGGCTGTGGAGTTGGGAGTCTGAGTTGGTAAAAATGTATGACTCTGACTTCAATTTAAAATCTTAACTAGACCCTCCACATTCAGAGCCCTGATACCTAGAATAACCATTACACTTATACTTCAAGATAGGTTATAAGTCTAAAAAGTAGCCTGATGATTTACGTGGTGGTGATGAAATGTCATAGGTTTACCATTATGAATACATACTGAGATTTTATGAAGGAGTCTGAGCTGGAGTCAGAGTTTTAAAAATTGAGGAGTTGGAAGTTTTGTGTACTGACTCCACAGCCCTGGTATTAATACTCCATCAAGTGAGCCCTCATAGAAACAAACTATGGTAAAACCCTGATTTTATGTTTCCACATTTTGCATTTTCCACAATTTTACGAACTTCATGTAGTCCCAGCAAAATCCCCGTAAGAACAGCGTTTCCCAGATATTATGCTTTCCCACATTTTATGCCATTTTATGTGGTCCCACAAAAATGTAAAATTTGGGTTTTACTTTAGTCTGACTGAAGAAATAGAACGCACATCCTAGCTGCGTGTAGGAAGAACATTATAAGGTCTCCTACACCTGGAACAAATATTCCCATGAATAACACACCTGAATAGAGTAAAACCCTGAGTTTACATCCCAAAATTGTGTTTTCCATGCTTCTACACGCTTTTTGTATTGTTGTCAAATGACCATAAGAACGTTTCCCAGATTTCACACCAAATTTTATTATATTTTTAACAAAAACATAAAATCAGGGGTTTACTCTCTTCACCACATTAAATGGTGTGGCAAATTTAAATGTATTTATATCTGAAATGCTTTCTTGTACTGTTATTTTCATCAACATGGGTTAAAGTGGAAAAGTGTGATTTATAAACACATACATTCCCTAATGCTACCTTTGAACAACTTATACAATATGTAATTCTTCATGATTTTATGTTCAGTTTAGTCAGTCATACCCAAAATACCTCAGGATTACATTTAATACATCTATGTTTCCTCAGTTTATCATTCATATACACGGTCTAGGCACCTGGGGATTTTGCTGTAATTCTTCTGGACACTTTTTGGTCCCCCTAGCATGCAGTGCAAGACCAATCATGCCTTACCCATATTTCAAGGAAGCATAAAAATTGGAAACAAAATGTGAACTTGTGAATGAGAAGTCAGTGACAGGTACAGTGCAAGGTATAAATAAAACTGAATGAAAGGTTGCTGACAAAACGGTTGGATGGTCAGATAAACATATGTGTTAAGACTTTCACTTACCTAACACTGCTGCAAATTACACAAATTCAACATACGTATGTTCTCAACAATATGAAGAAATAGAACATTTTCAGTCCTATACTTTTAAAACATTTTCCCACTCAAATGAACTTTATGGAATTTTTCCAGAAATATTTTAAGAGAGTTTCACTGTATTAATTAAAACGCTGTTCATACAATATTAACTTGCGAACTTACTGTTTTGGTATGAGGGGTGTGCAGGATCCTCGTGGGATAATAGCCAGCAAATTACCCCAACCACCAGTCACACCACCTACATGAAGTTCAGTGAGTTCCTGCAATAGAACAGACATTTCTTCCTCTACTGTACATGGATTGACTACATGGCCAGATATGTTAAATAGTTTAGTACCCGAGTTATGTGGTTGGACAAAGCTCACAAACCAGCTTCCAGCTCTGGGACAGGTGGTCTTCAAGAATACACATCAATATTATTCACATGAATGAAACGAAAAACCTGATTCAGAAAACTCATTAAAATACAGAGATAAATCTCTATGTATTCTTAACCTTGGCAGTAGATGGGGTGAGAAATCTGCTTCAGAATAATAATAGAATAAATGATTTAAAGTTTTAATTACAGTCACTGAATCAAAATCTACTGACACAAGTGAAGTAAAACTTATTTAAGTCAAATACAGTACTGATCAGAAGTACATGAAAGACCCAAGGTTATTATAAACAATCTGCAGAAATCCTGGTACAATGACCAGTACATATTACCTACTTCAGACCAAGCGACAAGAGTCTTACTGTTCACCTGTGAATTAGAACTGGTATGAAGAGACCTGAATTTGTACATCTCTCTCTCCCTTTACATCCAACTTCTCAACAAGGCAAGGGACAAGTAAAACTAACACAAGTATATTGAAACTTCATCACAAAAACTTCTGAGGGGTCATAATAAAAATCATGCTATTTTAAGTGTAATTATTTTTATAAGTGGTAATATAACCACAAAAGTTATAATAAACATAAGCATACAATAAAAAAGTGTAATGAAAGTACATTCTGTTTAAAGAACAAACACTGAAGCACTGTATATGTAACTTACAGGTGCTACAAACACTGTTTCCACATTTGCAACAGTTGTTGGACAACCAAACACTCCACATCAGCAGGGAATGGAGGCTTGAGGCGGGGCTTCCCTTGTTTCCCCTTGACCAGTGCTGTTTCTTCTCCGCAAATATAAGCTCCAGTCCCACGATGCATAAATACATCAAAGTCATAACCTGATCCACAAGCATTCCTTCCTATCAGGCCGGCCTGGTATGCCTGATGACAATAACAATCCTGTTTGAATTCTTAAAAGATCCCTGCGTCTAGCATTTAATAGATAGTTCACTGAACAGTGCAACGAACAGTGCAACAAAGCTGCTCAGTACAGTCAGATTGAACACCAGTGTTCATCTACGGTATTTCAATGAAACATTTGAGACATGTCTCTCACTACTGCCAACTTTTTACCATCACCCAGCTGGTCAAAATGGTTCACTGAAGTGGTACTGCTTCCATTCAGGAGGAAGGCATCTCATTCAAATCTCGGACAGGACATAGACAATACTGACCAAGGTGTTTCAAAATTCCAAGACAGTACCTCCAATTTGACCACACCTGCTTCCTTTGCCACCACCCTTTTCTATTCATCATTACCTAATCATTCTTCACTATACTCTCTGAGATACTGACAGCCAGTGCTGGTTTGACACATTTCTGGGCCAAATAAAAAAATAAGTTTGGAGGCTGCACCTACACATAGTTCAGAACTGACGATGCAGATAGAACAATGTCAGAGTTTGCGAACAAAATGTGTTTGGACACAAAATCTGCCATCCAACCAGAGTTCTCTGAGGCCCAAGATGGAAGGCTCCATGAAGCTACATAGAATAGCCCTTAAACTGACCATGTTGATAGCATCACTAAAAAAAAGTACAAATAAAAATACAAAACACAACGACTGTTTAAAATGGCAGAGAAATGTATGAACAGACGGTGTGCATATAAATGCACATACACACCAGTGGCAACTCCTGATCTCGAAGTAAGGTCTAGCCGAAGAATACATAATGTGGCATTTTAGAGTTCCACTAGACCTGATCTCTGCATCAGGACTCGCCACTGGTACACACACACAAACACACATACATGAAATTACATACACCCTAATAATACTTTCTGTCCATCCTAGTGGCTGTACGGTCTAAGATGTAGGTCTGCAGCGATCTGATAGCTGGGATCACAGGTTCGAATCTTGCTGAGGGTGCGGATGTTTGCCTCTTGTGTTTGTTGTGTGTGTCTAATTCCATGTGATCTAGAAATCTCAAAAAACAAGGTTGCCTTGGCCCAATTTGGGCTACTGTGCCACACAGAAAGATGCTTTTCAGATTATCTGCTGAGTTATGCATGTCAAATCCCTCCTCCATTACAAAAATAGATTAAGTTAAATGTATGTTATTCAGTGCAATTCCACCTCATTCTTGTTATAAAATTTTAACTCTGAAGGCTAACTTGAA
The DNA here is from genome assembly GCA_013340265.1 of Coptotermes formosanus. Taxonomy (NCBI): domain Eukaryota; kingdom Metazoa; phylum Arthropoda; class Insecta; order Blattodea; family Rhinotermitidae; genus Coptotermes; species Coptotermes formosanus. Next base: position 1,979,595 of record BLKM01000518.1, read on the forward strand.
AAGCTCAAAGGCAAACTTACCTCAGAAATTGCAACCTGCATGTTTGAAGCCTCATCGTTAAATTCTCCATGGATATAAATATAGGCTGCTTGAGCACCCATGGCTCTACCTGCTACCAAGCAGCCTTCTACTAATTTATGAGGATCATGATGCATAATTTCTCGGTCCTTACATGTTCCTGGTTCACCTTCATCTGCATTCACTACAAGATATTTTGGTCTAGAAAGAAATATTATTTCCTATGAAAATAAATACCCTCTCCTTGCAAGAAAAAAATCTCTTCTAGGCAGTTTCACCAGGACAAAATGGAAGGGGAGGGGGGGAACCAGATTAATTTAATAAATATCCAAATATACTGCAATGACTTAACAAGGAATAATAGGACTATTATGTAAGATCTCAGGTTCTCAAATTGGTGACTACAAAGATTACTGTCTACATCACCAATAATTTCTACCACACCATACACTGTCACATTCCTGAAGGCAGCCATCTTCATAATCTTTAAAGTTGTCCCTTTGCTTAGTTAAGCAGCACACCATGACGGCATGTACACAAGAGGAGGTACAGTTACACTGATCCTTAATCTTGGCACTAGGGAGAGGCAAATGGTCAGCTGCAAGCCCTGGCCAGCTTACTGTTAAGTGCCCCTGGCACAAATTAATAGCAGCTTGCATGGGCTCCACAGCCCATCTGGACAGTCTGGAGAAGAGAACTATCTCTTGTGTCTGTTAGAAATTGAACTGTGCCTCCTTGGTCATCTAGGCCATGGCCTAGCCACCATGTTGACTGAGCAATCCCACGTCCCCTTTGGAACCATTGTTAACCTTTTTGAGCCAAAATTAAGGGCCCAGGGTACTCTGCACAAGACCTACAATTACTTTGCAGGTTCTTGGCCAACAACTTTAGTGGATGTTCAGTTTTTTCAGTATCACACTATGCATCGACTATAGCTGACTTACAGCACTAAAAGGTTAACCAGAATTTCTGCTGCTTTGGAATCCACCATTCCACCTGCTGTATGTGATGATATCTAGCAAGACAAAGCAATAGCACAAGCACAATGCAATGAAGGACACTCATACATTACAAATACAGGCTAGGAATCTCCAGTCTCTATGGCTAAAATGACACTGCTTCATGCTCAAAGAGATTCACTTCCTTGTGAAGTGACATATGAGGGGATGATTTCTGAAGCATAACATAAACATTCATGGGCCTGAGTTTAAAATGGGTGTCACCCAATTACTATTAGGAACATAACCTCATGCTACATGCTTCCATTAAGCAATGTGAATTAATATGTAGCTGAGCTTTTCAACATGATGCCTTAGCCATGCTGTCAATACATTTACTATGGCGTATCCTTACAAGTCCAGGTATCCACTTAGGAAACAGAGAGAGCTACCATGGATAGTGGATAAGACAGTGTTTGAGGCCTCTCCATTCTGCCTACTATTTTACTCTTCTCTAGGTCTGTGTCCACCAGCCCAAGATGCTTGACAGTAGAACTTATTACATTTTTGTCACTAACAACATTCATGTAAATAGAATGATAGATGGTTTGCAAGAAATACTGGGGCATATGCTACAGAGGAAAACTTACAGAGATACAGAGGCAAATCAATCAATGGGAATGAAATCCATCATCTCTATATATAGCAACAAACACTCAGCTTCCAACTAACATATCTTATTTTGGAACATTAATGTACTAGCATTACAAAACTCTGAACAAACCTGTGGGCTTGGAACAGACGGCAGTACTCCAGTGACTTTATTTAAAGGCCAGCCTGAGCAACATACACCATATTTCCTTACAAACGATGTCATACAGAAGAAAGGAAAGAAAAAAGGAAGGAAGGATGGAAGGAGGCAAGGAGAACATGGTAGGAGTTCTGGGAAGATGGACGTATGTCAATGAAGAGGCTTTGCTGCAACACAACCCACATAAAAGTGGAAAATTCAAAGGAAGAAGAAAAAAATTTCTTAGTGTTACAAGCAATACCAGAAGTAAGTAGTCAAGAAGGGAACAAATACGGAATTTGAGGTTTTCAGAGCAATTAAAATTTGAATTGTAAATCTTCTGAGTTAACATGGCATGCGGTCTGGTAAATTATTACCAACATTTTGGAGGAACCTTCTGTCTCCATCTGCTATCCTGGTAAGACATCTTTATAACCCACAAGATCATAATTAAAAAAAACCACAGGGGTAGACAATGAAAAATTCACTCTTCATGACAAAGATATCCTACAGACCCATCACAGGAAATGTCAATGAATATCACAGTGTGGTCACTAAAGGAAAAACAAAAATTCACACTGCATGGAAAACTTATAAAATCCAGGAAGTGTAAGATAAAAATGCAGTTAGCAAAGACACTAGGGAGGAATCAGTGTGGCATACTAATAGGTAAATGGTGCTCATGATCAAATGGGACAGCAGTACCTAAGCCAATTCAGCTGTGAAATCACTTGGGGCTTGAAATGTACAGACAGAATCAAAAAGGGGTATGGAAAATAAGACACCTAAAGCAAAATGAACACAAATGAAACTAATTTACATACTCAAAAACAAGCACATGTAATTAAGTGTTTTATATAATAAAGTGATATATCTTCCCTGAAGATGGCAGCTCACCAAAACATGCTGGGGGAAAATTGTGAATAAAACATAACAAATAGTACAAAAATTGTGCATTTGGTTGGTTTTCATTTCTGAAACACCTGTAATGTTCAAGCATATGCATCATTTTTCTGATTTACAGCCTTCCTGAGGATTCTGTCATTCTAGGATATGATGCTGCATCAATGGATAATCTGACTCATGCAGCATCATATCTCAGAAGAATAAAAACTTCAGCTAAAAAGCTGCAAAAACCTCAAACGTTGCATATTACCTTCCTGCCTGTGTCATTTCAAGTTCAGCATTCAAGAGCATTCCTCCTCCCTCCTTTCTACGAGCTGCTGACATTTAAGCAGGGTGGTGATTAAAACATCTTTGCTGGAAGTCTCTGACTGGCTGGCACACCATACAGTTCAGTATGGTATCAGCTGCATGCAAGTAATTGACCAAGTTCTTTGTGGGTGCAAGCACAAAAGTTTTCTTATTATAAAAATTTTCTCACAGAACCCTTTATCACATTCGGGTTCTGCAGAACACAGTTTGGGTACTACCAATTACTATAGACAAGATAAGCAATATGTGAAATCAGTGCGCAGGATGTATTATGATCTTAGATGTGCAACAATGCTGTAAAACTAGAAAAATATGAGACATGCTACATGGCACTTTCATCTGAAAGGGCAGATCAAGAGACACACTACATGACAGTTCCATCTGAAGGGTCGGATCAAGAGACCAGCTACGTGGCACTTTCATCTGAAGGGACGGATCAAGAGACATACAACACGGCAGTTTCATCTGAAGGGATGGATCAAGAGACACGCTACACGGCAGTCTCATATGAAAGGGCGGATCAAGAGACATGCTGCTTGGCAGTTTCATCTGAAGGGATGGATCAACAGAGCGTAACAGAGTGGCAATGCCAACGACAATTATTTTCACTGATTATCTACATACCAAACAAATTTTGCCCAAGATTTTGCAATTCTGTCACTGATTTTACTCATTTTTTCAACATTCCACCATGTGGAATTGTCCAGGGGTACAAGATATGAATACAAAGAAAAAGAGAAACACATAACAACTGTAACCTGCCCATTAATTCCTAAGATTCTCAGGTTATATTTCCATGTCCCTCAAAAATAATTTTCTTGAATTTCCTTTTATTATACAACGTATCTGCCATCTGATGGTTTATTCATAAAACTCCATTTCAGTCCTGAAGGGAAACCAGCTCCTCCTCTACCACGCACACCTGAAGCCTTTATTTCATCTAAAGAACAGCACAAGATATATGCACATAATCTGAAAAATACCTTCTGGCGCCCTCTACATATATGATTGAAGACCGCAGTAATGTGCACCACCAGCCTCATTAATCTTTCAAGATACACAGCCTTTAAGGAACCTTTACAAAATATGAACTGACCAAAACACATTTACAAAACATGAAAATGCATTACACTGGACTTGTACATTACTTGACTGAACTAAATACTCTTCCAGTTTTCTTGCTTGAAAATCACCAAATAACAATAAATAAATTCAAACTACGGTTTATAACTTTATGCTGTATCAAGGACATGCTTTGTACGGGCAGCCACTTTTAAGCAACTTTTACACAGTCTGTTTGCAAGCAATGCTTATGGAAGCATCCTTCTGTGCTCATTTAAAACTGTTGGTCACTTCGATGTCAGTCATATGCAGGATAAAAAGTTTTAAAGGCACAATACAACAAAATTGTGTGTACTACTATTGAAATATAATTTGAAAGACTAACAGCAGCAGCCAGCATTCTCCTTTCTATCTGTTGTCTTCTAATAAAGTCTTAATATCAAAGACTCTTTAACAAAATCTTATGTGTGGCTGAATATTTTTTCCAAATTTAATATTACTCTATTTAATTAAATACCACAAGCACATTCCACAGAAACATTAAAAGTAATTACATAGTGCAAGTTAGGCCATTACAAAATAAGTTACATACAGAACAGCAACTTGTTTTTACACTTTAAATAATGATGGCAAATGAAGGGCTTAATTCTACCTAATTCAGTACTACATGAATGCTAACTCTCCAACAAAAATTTTAAACTCACTTACAATCGAAACTGATCCTTTAAGGAGAATCTCTTTGTTGTTATACCAGTCGCCTCTTTTCAAAGCACCTTTCAGCCTCCAATCACGATGCCAATATAAGTCTGTAAATATATGGTCATCATCATGCAGTAGCCCAAACTTGGTCTGAAATTAAAAAAAATAAAAAAATATAAAATGATTGTTACACAATTTTAACTATACAGATAGTTGTGTGAGGTACTAGCAGTTTACTAACATAGTCTGCTTATGTACAAGTTCAACTCTGTACAAATGATTAACACAAATGCTCAAATACACAACAGAGTGCCTGAGTTTTATGCGTTTGCGTGCCACCCCCTAATACAATTTAAATATCACCACTACATACATTAGCCTTATACTCGTAAAACTAGTTAAAATGGTTGTGGCTTCTGTGTTCACTAATTCTCCAAAATTCAGTAACAATAATTTCTACTAAATAAGCCAAAAGCACTCACATAAATAAAAATCACACAGTAACTTAAACTTTCAAACACTTATTTCAACTTACCATATAACGCCAAAGTTAAGCAAATCATATTCTTATTCTCAGAATTTTAAACTCAAACACTTTACCGCCACACTGCAATCCAGTAGTATTAAACCAAAACTGAGTGTCAAGTAAATCCAATCTAGGTGAGTGAGAACCAGTGCCTGCTTCATGGGGATTATATAGACTAGCCAAATGCCACATCTCAGGAAGTCTGACGTAAATACGCGTGAACATCAGGCCACCTTCCACTCCAGCACTAGCATCTCATGAACCATGAATTACCATATAAGGACAATACTGGATGTGATCACAGTGGGTAAAAAGTCCAATACTTCTGGGTAGCAAGGCACACATCGTACAAATCAGATGTAACAATGCAATGAAAAAAAGGTTTCTAATGTACAATATAGAACAAAATATTCAAGCTACACTCCATTTACCAATCATTCATTACAGACTTATGCAGGCTCCTGCAAGGTTGCACATTCATTTAAGAGTTATTGTCAATAGTCACCCACTGTCTGTAGGTTATATTTTCTACACTGTTGTCTCCCTATCTCTGGTCAATAGTTTTATCAGGCTGGTCACTGGACACTTCTCAGTCTCACTGCTATACAGTTTTAAATCACATTACACCAACCAGGGATATTATTCACTAACCTGTCTGAAAATCTGAAGAAATGGCAAGTGTGTGTGTGTGTGTGTCCACGCGCATGTGCGTGCATGAGAGAGAGAGAGAGCACGTGTGCACCCTGCATGTGGAACGGGTAGTGTATTTCTCTCTGTGGTAGAGGTTTTGAGTGAAGTAATGGAACAGATGACAAAGGCGTGCAAGAAAAGTTTTTCAACATTTAACATAACATATAGATTTGCCAGACAACCCTGTAAGACATATGTCATGACATTTTATCACCTTGTCTATACAAAACTCAACAAGGCAGCCATTATGAGACAGCAGGCTTCTAAAGTGAGTAGGGGACACTCTTTGAAGAATACAATGTAATTTAATATAATATAATTTTCTGTTATTCAGATATGAGCCTTATTCCACCTGGATGTTGACATTCACAAAGAGAATGCCAGACTTTGGGCTGTGCAAGAATTACCATTCCTCCTCACCGATGAAGGTAACGAACAGGGAGATTTCTGTAAAGTACTTTTAGCGTGCTGTCCAGGCAGCCTGAACAACATGTTGACTTGTGTAATGATTTACTGATATCCTCCTATAGAGTAACAAGTGAGGCGTTCTGCAAACTCATTCAAAATTAACTGTTCTCAGATATCCTCTTCTCCTTCTCCTCCTCCTCATCATCATCATATTTGCAGGTGATCTGCAACTTGCATTACATTAACAATGTGTGCAGTGCCTACACTATGAAACATTTGCTTGTAGATGTACATCCAGTTTAAAAAGGTAAGAAAGGTAAAGTTGTCCCTGTCCATGCCATGAAGGCATATGGGGGAGCACAGGTATAGTATCACTCACTAACCTTGATGCTAGATGGAGGTGCGTGGTCAACCTCACGTCCCAGCACCTTCACGCCCAGGAAAGTACCCTGATAGTAACTGAACAGGAGACTGGGTGGGCCCCAGTCATGATCTGGATGGTTTTGGGTAGGATAAAATCTGTTGCTCCTACCAGGGTTTAAACCCCAGATGATCCAGCCCATATCTAGTCACTACACTGACTTCGCTATTCCAGCTTCATATTCCGATGTACTGTTCTTGAAGTCAGGCATGATCAGAATCGGTGAAGTGGCACCAAATGAGATGTCTAAGACTGCTATTAGGACTTAAGGAGTGCTGGGCTGCCAAAGGAACCCTAACATCCAAAACAGATTGAAAATGGACAGCACTGTAGATTTGAAAGCACACCAGAAAAACAGGTTAGATCACCTGAAACAAATGGACATGTATCGACTACCAAGACTGGCTCTCCAATACCAGCCGAAGGGACATAGGACAACTTACACAAAGCTGGAAAGACCAGGGGTACCCTGAGCTTAAACAGAACAGGTTCTAGAGCCTAAACCTTAAACACGTTCATGATGATGATCAAAATTGGTGGAAATATCACACATAGTACTAGAGCATGCCACTCCATTAACTGAACTTTGTGCCATCAGACAAGATATGGAGTAGCTCAATCAGAGTAGTGACAGTGACTAAGCTATGGGCTGAAAGAGTGAGCAATCATGGTTTGATTCCTAGCAGGGTCAAGAGATTTTCCAGACCAGCTGAGGAGCCCGTGCTCTTTCCCATGGAATGGGTACCAGAGGCTCTTCCACTGGGGGTAAGGCAGCCACAGCATTAAGTTGACCATTCACCTTCATGTAGTGCTGAGAACAAGAAGGAGTGGAACTGTACCTCCACTCCCCCATGTCTTCATGCCATACTAACAAGGATAAAGGCTGGATAACTAAAGGTATTAAAATATCCTGTCAACATAAAAGGCACTTATATATATTCATTAAATATTGTGATGACCCAAAGTTGAAATTCTATTATAAATATTTGTTCTGTGTCAAGGAATGTGATTAGAGAAGCTAAAAATTATATTATAAACATTTAAGAAAGGCATAAGAAAACCAAATAAAAACAACCTGGAATATTATTAACAATGTAATTGGACAGAGTGATAAATCTAATTATATGTCTTCCCTCATTTAAAATATATGATACAGAGGTCAGTTTTAAAAATGCTGCTGAAGTTTTTAATAACTATTTTGTAAATATTACTGAAAACCTAAAAATACATATTGATAATGACAGTTCTCCCATCTCATTTTTAAATAATGCTTATCCAAAAGAATTTCCGCGTATGAACATAATTCCTGTATCAGAAGGTGAGATTCATAGTATAATCTGTTCTTTGAAATCTAAGAACTCATCTGGTTATGATGGGATATCAACTAAGATACCGAAGTTATGTAGCTCTCCAATTAGTAAGCCTTTTTCCTATATTTGTAATAAATCTATTACGGAGAGTGTATTTCCTGACTGTCTCAAGTATGCCACTATAAGGACATTATATAAAAAAGGTAAAAAATCTGGCATATCCAATTATAGACCTATATCCTTGCTGACTGTTTTTTCTAAGTATTAGAAAAAACTATGTATCATAGATGAAACCAACAGTTACAAATTAATAACGTCTTAGTTACTGAACAGTTGGTTTCAGGAAGGATTTTTCAGCTGAACATGCAGCTTATTCAGTAACTGACAGCATACTTCGAGCGTGGAACAATAAACTTCATGTTACTAGAATCTTTTGTGACCCGGCAAAAGACTTTGATTTTGTTAATCGATTTCAATATTGAAGTTGCAGTACTGTGGGCTTAATGAATCAAATATTAACTGGTTCAAATCTTATTTAGCGAATAGAAAACACAGCATACATCTAAATATTAGAAATAACCAAAATTATTATTCAAGTTGGGAAATAGTAAAATGGGGAGTCCCCCAAGCATCACTACTGGGCCTGTTACTTTTTGTTACTTACACTAATGGTTTGCCTACAAGCTTCAATCATTTTAGTAATGTTGTACTGTTTGTGATGACACTAGTGTTTTAATAACAGATATCGATTATGATGACTGTAAACAGAAGATGAACTTTATTTATCTTGTATTAGTCAATGGTTTGATGCTAATCAATTAGTGTTAAATATTAAGAAAACAAACATAACTAAATTTACTCCTATTGACTCTGCTTATGCATATTTGAAAATGGAATATAAGAATATGACTATGAAGGAAGTAGCAAGTACAAAATTCCTGGGTATGTGTATTGATAATCACATCAATTGGAAATGTCATACAGACCAAATACTTCCAACACTGAGTGCTGCTTGCTTTGTTATGAGGAAGTTGTCTCACGTTTTAAATTCTGATACTCTGCGAACTGTATAATTTGCATACTTCCATTCAATTATTAAAGACAGAATCATTTTTTGGGGAAATTCTACTATGTTTGTAAAGTTTTTAAATTACAAAAAAGGATAATCAGCATTATGTCTGTAGCGAATACAAGGAGATCTTGTAGAGATTTGTTTGGAAAACTTGATGTTTTGCCTGTGCCATGTCAATATGTATTGTCCCTAATGTTGTTTGTGATAGATAATCAGAGGAATTTTCAGACAGGTTTGAATGTACATGGCTTACATACTAGAAACAAAAATAGACTTTATTTGCCTACTGTAAATCTTTCTATTTTCCAGAAGGGAATTACTTGCTCTGGAATTTAACAGTTCACCTAGGAATATTCAGCATCTCAGGAATGATAGGGTGCATTTTAAAAATAAACTACTTACATATCTTATTACTAATTCATTTTGTTCAATTGATTAATTTTTAGAACATGGTACACGTCAGATAATTTATGAACTCTGTGCTTGTCTTTTACATATGATTTGTATTACAGTGCTATTATTAGGCTTAATGTTGTATACTATACTAATTTTATTGAATGTATAGTTTTGTCCTTGTGAATCTGTGATTATGTCATTGGAAATACGTGTGTGCGCGTGTGTGTGTGTGTGGAGACAAATTTACCTTAGCTGTAGGTGTAGCTTAGAATTCCAAGTTAATTTCATCTTGTTGCTGTCCAACAGCAAAAAACTGTTATTGTTTCTGTAGTGCCTCCATATGTGGTATCTGTTCACCTCTTTGTCCTTTGTCCACCTAGGCAGTAGCGTAAGATCCAACTCTGAGTCTGGAGCATCCAAAGAGCAGACCACCTCCCAAACAATAGTTCATGAGCGTATGCCCAGCAGAGGGGGCTTCTGGGCTGGTATTATTTATTTTCCAAAGTGTTATCTTTGACAGAGGTGAAGGTCTCAAGTATTAAGAGCTTTACAAAAGTTTCACAGCTATAAATAAGTAATAAAAAAGTATACAACTTAAATTCACTCATTTTGATTACATATGCGTAACATCATAACTATACTCCAAGTATCTATAGGTCATTCATGATATTAAAACATAATCTACATCTTCGGACTAACTACACTTTGTGCAGCACCACAAGGCTTCAAAATCAGACCCCTTTCTCTAGTTTCATATGCCAACTTTGGTGACTCCAGTCAGAAGAAACATTTTAAAAATGCTGTATACCAACTACTGTGGTAGGTAGGATAAAATAATTTTTGAGAGGTGGCTGGAGGGAGGGGGCAGGAAATGTACAATATATGTTCTCTGAGAAGGTAGAGTTTTAACTAAATTGAAGGCTGTCAAACGAACCTGAACCAACTTGCAGAGAAAAAAAATGCTTACAAAAAGTTACAGAGTATTTTAAATACAATAAAACTTGTTTAAGAGTCCCTGGTTAAGAAAATTTCCCACTCAAGAAGTCAAGATAAAAAAGCACCAAAATTCTCCCATTTGATTAACATTACATGTTGCCCTTTTAATATATCCCTGCATAAGGAAATTTCCTGCCTAAGAAGTAACAAATTTGATGACAAAACAATTTTTTTACCCATTTGATACATTTTCTGTTGCAAAACCTTAAAGAATTTCCCGAGTTTCCATTCATTCAGTTTCCAAAATGCAGCGCTCGAATGGCACGGTCTGTTCATTTAGGTTAATCTCCATGGTCATTTCCGCCATGTTTCACACAGCAGAATGATGCAAACTCAAGGTCAACGCGGGGGTGTAGTATTTCTTCTGCGATGCAAAGACTGCAGCCAGTAACTCCCTACTGCTCAGTCTCTGCCACGACAACTGAAAAATTGTACTGAGTGGCCGGAAGCTGATCCCAGCTGTTCCGTGACTTGCACGAGCAATACTGGCATGTGGCAGCTCACTTGCTGCTTCAACTGCGTGAGACTAGGAGGAAACTGAGGCAACCAATAACATTTGAAGAAGTTTAGGTGCGCTAGCTGAAGTCACACATTGCTGGGGGGACAGCAGTTTGACGTGAGATAAGTGGGTGGTCGATTGCAACAACCTGTTTAAATGTAATTTAGTGGCGGTAACATAAATGCGTCGTGGTGTAGCGTGATTGTGAAACATTTGTGGTGACTGTGTGCAGGTAAGTTACAGCAGCAATTCCAGAAAATAAATTCAAGACACTGCAGAGTTAGTGAAAGTGTCTGAACTAATGACCACTCCTTATGGTCTACCTACAATTTAACCTATGGAATCTGAAAATGCTACTGTCTTTGTAAAAAGAGCAAGACTATCCATGCTTGAAAAATATTTCAATGAAAAGTAAACATCTGGAATGAAATGTGAACTTGTGAATGAAAAGTCAGTGACAGCATAGGTAAAGGTGTAAATAAAACTGTGAATGAAAGGTTATAGACAAAATGGTTAAATGGTCAGATACAAGTGAGAATATGTTAAAGGCAGTTGCAAGTTGTACAAATTCAACATGCATATGTAATAAGTTCACAAAAACATTCAAAAATAGAACTTTTCAGTCCTACCCTTTTAAGAAATTTCCCGCTTAAGAAGTCAGATTTTCTTGGAATTTTCAAAAACGTCTTAACAGGGTTTTACCGTAGTTCACTTTCATACCATGTACTCTATTCTGCATACGAGAATTATTTATACCTCAGTGCACACAAAGTTTCGTGTGTTATTCACACTACACGTTTCAATTGCAAGTGTCAAATTTAAAAATGTTGATTTTGTAATGATTACCCTGTAAAACCTTTGGTGTGTCCACATACGTGGTTATTCAGTGACCTCCCTGAAGATGATACATGCAATCCATACACATACTATAAATGAAAGATACAGTAAATCTGTGTACTAAGAGAGGATAATACGTTCTTGCACTCACCAAGTATACTTAAGCCAGATGTACACAAATTTTCCGGAAATCCAGGAGGCATCTCCAAATTCTGTTTGCCAGATGGGTAACATGAAGCAAGTTCCATACTGAAGACCCACACGTATTAGGAAACACCGAACAAAATTTAGTAGCCCAGGAGACCTGGCACCTGGGACGAAGTGTGGTAGCTGGTTACCAACATTTCAGAGGAACCCTATGTCTCCACCTCAGAGTAGAAGTCTTCTGCCCTTAAAATGTAAGGGGTAGGTCTCTGATGCTTGTAAATAAATACCAGACAGTATGACATACATCTCAGGACACAGTATGGCATCACATCCCAGGACACGGTAATCTTTGTAGAAGAAACCCAGCAAGAAATTAAAACATTGAATTTCATCTTAAGTTTGACAGCAGTAACCAGTGGTTTATGGGCACAGAAGATAGATTTAAACAAGGTATGTACAAAGTATTGTTTGTAAGTTAACAGTTACAAAGTGATCATGTTTAACTGAAAGGATATATATGATAAAAGTAACAGACATATAATCTATATTTATTTGAATAAATACATCCCAAGATGGGAACTACAACAGCAACAGCAGTGAACAGAATCTGCAACATTTGCCCTTACAAGCATTGAAAATTTAGGGTGGTAGAGAGATGTTTTCTTGTCTGACCGACCAGTGTGAAAAGAAGCTGTCCTTTATCTCACTATAAGGAAAATGTCCAGCATATTACATTTCTGTGATGTAAGTTTAAGAGAAAAGAAATTGTCTTTTTCTTTAATTCTCTTACATTAACATTTACATGAGACATAAATAAAGACATTTTTGCTCGTATGAGTTAGTGTTAGGAATGACAATTCAAAATTCTTCAGGTTTCATAAGAATTTTCGGCGGTAAGTACCATACGTCTCATTGGTTGCTGATTTTCGCACTATGACAGAATATCTCATCGTTCATAAAACATTTTCTTGTGAACTGAAAATGTATCACATAAGAGTACCTTGTATCAGTTGTGTATGTTGCACATGGCATACATTAATTTTCACGTAGTGTATTTTGAAGTTAAGTTGTAACTTCCCAATTCACTTGTCTCCAAGGTTTTTTCAACCCTATTATGTTGAAGTAAAAAGAATCAACAGTTGACCAATACACTTTAACCAGCAGTGTACACTGTGAATAATTTGTGTCAGCAACAGTGTTCACCTTGCATTGAAAATGTACCATAGGACATTAACCATGTGAATGAGATAGTCATTTTTGTATTTTCTGGTTTCATTTGTACATAGGGCTTAGCTGTAGGCAGAGGGACTGCACATGCCCTGCAGTGCACTGAATTGTGGGTGTGGGATTAAAATAAACAGTGAGCAACTTACTGGTACTGCTAAATGGGAACACATATTGAAGTTGTATGAAACTGACAAACAGAATGTGCTTCATCACAGCTGCCAATGTGATGCACAGATACCTGGACCCTGGTCAACAGAGTATGACCAAAGTGAGCTTGGCTGCGCAAGTCATGAGTAGTTATCAGGATCCTGGCCACAGTAGGTAAGGACAGTTGCACTGTGAAGTTCAGTCACACATAACGTTATGAACAATGGTGTTATGTGTTTCAGTGGTTTGTTTTGAGTTTTTTATATCATACTCAACTGTGAAGGGAATTTGTATCACACTGACATTAATTGCAAGTAAATTGGAAAGCAGATGTCTGTCAACAATTGTGTTTGTCCAGGAAGTTGACAGCTTCAGTGGTGTCACATGCTATCCTGACTGTGCTAAGGTTTTTGATTGCCGACTTAGTACAAGTAAGCACTTGGAACACTGGAGGAATTCTGTTGATAAGGTAAAAATTTGGACTTTCCTGAGCAATGAATGTAGAAACTGTGCCAAATGAGACAAATGGTATTAGTGTACTCTGGGATTGTGTTGAAAAATAATGATACTTCAGTGAAATAATAAAGCTTCATTTTATGTTGTCATTTAACCTTGTAAGTGTGACATACAGAACCTCAAAGAACATTCTTCACAATCTGTACATTTTTATATATTCTCTTTTATGCACATGTACTCTGCTCCTTGAGCTTGTATTTTTTTTACATCTGTGTCATCATTTTGTGTGTTGAGTGTTGTATAACACTGGGCAGTGCTACAGATTTAGTATATTAGTGTCATGTCTACTGTGAAGAAAATATTACCATCAAAAACGAAGTTTTTTATTTATGTAATCACAGTTATACCATACATATTTCATTTATTTCATGTGGTAACAGTTACATATAATGTTCGCAGTTGTTCCTACTTCGAGAACATTCAACATTGTAAGCAGTTTTGAGTGTGGGATTGTCCTTGTGATATAATTTTAGTAGAACTTTGAAATTAATCATTTGTGGTCCTGACCCCAAAATGTGTATTTATACTGATAATGTCTGTAACCAGGGAATGTTCCAGGTCTCATTTCCTCAGTGTGTTCGAGAAGCAGAAGATGAGAAAGTGTACACAGCTGGTGGAAAAAGAATGTGGTATTAAATACTGTGTCTTTAAAAGCCATACTCCACTTCCTGTAATTCAGTTTTCCCAACACGACATTTCCATCCACAATTCACTTGTGTCCTGATTGAAACTTCAGTAACTGCAAATCAGATTACATGGTCCGGAAGACCATAATTTTGATTTTTAAAATTCTGCATTTTCCATGCATTGTATTGAGCCCATTTGAATCATGTGTCAGCACTATCATATTGAACTGTATCAACTCTGTCTACCAATTGATTCCCCAGTGGAGCACATGCCCAGTGATTTGCTGTTACCTGGGGAAGGGTGGGGGGACTGATAGGAGGTGAATAAGCTGTTCTGAATTTCTCATCACTGCGGTGGGCCTGCGTTGGGTATGGCCCCCCCCCCCCCCCCCCCCCATTGCTGTGCTGATGGATGGTGCTTGGTACGTATTTTTTGTTTTTATGTGTTTGGGGGCATTTTGTTTTGGTTTTATTTTTTTATGTACGGGGCCATCTGCTCAGTGGATACCAGAGCTGGGGGTGGGGGGGGGGGGTTGGGGCTCCTAAGCGAGGGGCGAGAGTTGGAGATGGGGAAGGCAACTGTACCCCAATGGATACACAGTTGAGGTACACAGTCTGACAATTATCTAATGCGACTGAGGTTATAGAATAAAACTGGAACAAAAGACTTGAGTACTATCTGTATTTTATTCAAAGTACATCCCTTCTGCATCGATACAGCGAGTGGCACGATCTAGCAAAGACTGGAACGACCTCTGCACGTCTTCTTGTGGTATGGTCCGAAGACTCGATGTCACAGCTCCTTGGATGTCTTGAACATCTTCAAAGAGGCACCCTTTCAATGGTAACTTCAGTTTGGGGAAGAGAAAATAATCACAGGGGGATAAATCAGGGCAGCAGGGCGGATGATTGAGCATGCACACTTGTTTTTGGGCTAAAAATTCTTGTACAGCAACTGCCTGGTGAACCGGTGCATTGTCGTGAAGAAGAAACCAACTGCCTGGTGCTGAGTACTCAGGCCAGACACCGCGAATCCTCTTCCATAGGCGTTCCAGAACACTCAAATAAAAACTTCCAGTGACAGTTTGTCCCGCAGGGACAAACCGGGACAAACTGGTGGTGAATAATTCCCTTGCTGTCATACAAACACACAAGCATTGTCTTCACTTTTGACTTTTGAAGACAAACTTTTTTGCCTTTTGGTGATGCTGGCGACTTCCATTCAGCACTTTGGTGTTTAGTTGTGGGATCGTAGTGAAAACACCAAGTTTCATCCTCTGCTACAATTGAATTCAAGAAATTTTTATTTCTACGAGCAGTTTTAATGATGTCTTCTGCGTACTGCACACGCTCATGTCTTTGATCATCAGACAATGAGTGCGGCACAAACGGGGAAGTGACCTTTCTCTTGCCCAAGTCTTCCACTAAGATTTGACGAATCATCTCCCTGTTAACACCAAACTCATCAGCCATCATTCTCACAGTCGCACAACGTTCTTCTTGTATTCTTTCTCTCACTTTCACAATGAGTCCCTTGTTACGAACAGAAAATGGACGCCCAGGCCTGGCTTCATCTTCAATCGTTTCCACACCACTTTTGAATTGTGCATACCACCTGAATATCTGTGCACAAGATGAACTATTATCCCCATACACTTGTCTCGTTAATTCCACAGTCTCAGCTGCAGTTTTCCCGAGTTTAAAACAGAATTTAATGTTCGCTCTCTGCTCCATGCCGCTCCTGTGACCACGTCCTCTCACTACCTGCACAACATGGCGCCGTATTTCCCCTCATGCTCAGCGTGGGGCGTTGCGGTGTTGCCAGATTACAGATGAAGGTTGGGCACATGGATGGCATGCATTGCTTCATAGATGGCACTTCTATCTTGGTCAAAATAAAATCAGTCACATTATATAATTGTCAGACTGTGTACTTAAGTTTCTTTGTTTATACAAGTATAGTAGCTACTTGCCTTGTTTATACAGAGCCAAGTTGGCTGGTTTAATTCATTGCATGGCAAGCCCTCATATGTAGAACTGAATGGGGCTCTTAATATTTCTTGTCTCTAATTTTTGTTACTGTAACAAAGTCACTACAGTTTTGTGTTCTTTTGCATTCAATGTAATCTGCACATTGTGAATTATGGTAATATATATTTAAGTAATCTGGATTTGCAATGGTTCTGGCTAGTAACTTGTCCCCACAAGGCCGGATATTTCTGGGGCTCATCCACCTACACACCGAATGGCGTAAGTAGAAAGCGCAAACCCCCCGCATCTCCTACATTGTGTACTTTTGGAGTCTGGGGGTTGGGTATTATGCTTACAAACCAACTGAATAAACAAGTTAGGCAATCAATGTACCTTACTATTTTACTTTATATTTTGATGTAAGCACAAATATGTCAGAGAAAATATAATGTAAAAAAACATTTCCTAGTAAGCGTATTTAGTAGATTTGTAATAATTTAGAATTTTGCTATTTTTTTGTTGCCATTGTGGAATGGGGATGAAGGAAAGGGTATGGCACACTAGCAGGCTGCTTTACCGGTATCATGCTACACAGTTCCAGACGTTACCACCAGAAGCATGCTTTACCCACAGCCACTGAGCCTTGTTGGCTTATGATCTGTGCTTGTCGAACCCATTTAAGTGCACGGGCCAGCATGTGGCAACGTGGTTCTACGTTTCCATGGAGTCTCCAGTCTCTTTAAAGGTACTAAGCTGTGTTCATGACCATGTTCAAGATTACTCCACTTAAGCGGCCATCAATGATCCGCATGCAGTGAAGAGACTGCAAATCTGAAGAACCTGATAGGAGTATAGCAACAGTAGAAAACAGGGATGAGTTACATGAAAATTTAGATCTTAATAAATCAGATGAATTATCTAAGATTACACTTCCAACTAAATGATCTAGGAAAAAGGTAGCTTTGAGAGTTCCAGATTTTTTATGGATATAACTTTCAAAGACAGGCAGGAAGTTAATTCAGATAATAAAGGTACAGGTTACTTAGAAATATATCATCAAAATATAAGGGGAATAAGGAAAAAGACCAATGAATCAGTAAGTTATTTGCGTCCTAATTTACCGCAGATATTGTGCCTGGCAAAACATCATTTAAAGTAGGTGGAACTGATTAATGTTTATCTAGAACATTACAAACTAGGTGCTTCTTATTGTAGAGAGTGTCATGAAAAAGGAGGTGTAGCTATATATATTCATAATAGGCTGAAATTCTTAAATATTAATGTGGATAAATACTGTGAAGAGCAGGATACAGAAATCTGTGCTCTGCAAATTTCTTTTAGTAATTTAAATATATATGTATTAACTGTATATAGAGCTCCTTCGGGAAACTCTTGACTGTTTTATATCTAAGTTAGATACTATTTTACAATTGTTGTATACTCCTAAGCTACATATTATTATTAATGGTGATGTAACTATTAATTATCTCCTAGAAAGTGCACAGAAATGTCCATTGGAAAATTTATTATTTTCTTACAATTTAACTAGTATTGTTAACTTTCCAACTTGAATTCAAAACAATTTGGCAACAGCAATTGATATTTTTTTAGATATACCTCAATTTGAAAATTATAATATAACTCCTTTGTTACATGATCTATCCAACCATGACACCCAATTATTAACAATTCGTTTTTATAACTCTCATATTCCAACAAATAAATTCATAGTGAGGAAAATCAATAAATATACAATTCCTAATTTTATTAATGAATTAAGTAATAAATCATGGGATGCTATATTGAATAATGAGGATGTTAATGTCATGTTTAATTCTTTTTTAAATACTTATCTGAGGATATTCTGTTCTTCTTTTCCTATAATAAGGAGTTACAAATAGGTATGAAAATCAATGTAAAAAGTGGATTACCCAGGGTATCAAATGTCATGTAAACATAAAAGGGGGCTATATTTAAAGTGTAGAAATAGAAATAACACAGATGTCAAAAGGCACTATCAGGCTTAGGCAAAAATTTGATCCAATGTAATTAAGGAAGCAAAAAGAATGTATTGTAATAAAAAAATTGCAAACTCAAGTAATAAATGTAAAATTACTTGGGATATTATTAAAGAACTATCTAATAAACAACATTTGGATCCTGATATACAAGAGCTAATGGTAGAAGGTAAACACTTAAAAGATCAGCAAGATATAAAGGATGCTTTTAATAATTATTATTCATCAGTATTTACCAATATCAATAACAATAATGTAAATAAGAAGATCAATGATGAAGGTTCTTTTACCTGTATTTCTTATCTTGAACAAGTTCATGTCGATCCTCTGCCAAGTTTTGTAATTCAATTATTTTCAACCAAAGAATTAACATCAATAATTAAAACATTAAAATCAAAGAATGCCTACGGGTGTGATGAAATTTCCACTAAAGTGTTAAAACTTAGTGCTAATTAGACCTATATATGTTCACCATTAACTTATATCTGTAATAAATCCATATTGTCTGGAGCTTTTCCTGTTCATTTAAAATTTTCTGTTGTAAAACCAATATACAAGAAAGGTGACAGAATGGTTCCAACCAGTTATTGACCAATATCATTACTGACTTCATTTTCCAAGGTTTTAGAAAAAGCTTTACATATTTGACTACCCGAACATTTAAATTGTTACAAGTTACTTGCAAATAATGAATTTGGTTTTAGAAAAGGCATAGCAGTTAATGACGCAATTTTTAAATTAACAAATAATGTTTTAAATGCCCTAAATAATAAAAAAATGACTGGCAGTATTTTTTGCGATCTTGAGAAAGCTTCTGATTCTGTAAATCACGTTTTATTGGTCTCTAAATTACCATATTTTGGGATAAGTGGAAAGGCAAAATCATTATTGAAATCATATTTAAATAACAGATATCAAAGAATTAAAATCAAAAACTCTCATAGCAATTACAATACAATCTCAAAATGGAATAAAATAAAATATGGGGTACCACAGGGCTCAGTGTTGGGCCCATTACTGTTTCTTTTATATACCGATAACTTACCTAAGGCTACTGCGGACAAAGCTACTTGTATCTTATTTGCGGATGATACTAGCGTATTAATTACAAGTCCTAATATTTCCAATTTCAAAATGATAGTAACATAGCTTTCGATCAAATAAATAAGTGGTACAAAGTAAATCAGTTCTCCTTAAATTTAGAAAAAACTAATTTTATTCACTATATAAATAAAAATATTGATAATTCAGATATAAGGATAATAATTGAACATAAACAAATTTCTAAAGTAACTACAACAAAATTTGTTGGTCTTTTTACAGATAATATATTCTCATGGAATACACAACGTAACTACACTGCCTCAAAACTAAGTTCGGTTTGCTATGTTATGCAGTCGATTAAACCCTGTCATTTCACATTTTGAAGATTATTTTATTATTCTAACTTCCATTCAGTAATGACTTATGGTCTATTATTTTGGGGGCATTCTTCTGATAGTATATGGATCTTCATGTTGCAAAAAAGGATCATAAGAATTATGATGGGCTGTAGAAGAGATGACTTTTGTAGGAAGTTGTTTCCAATCTTAGAAATATTATCACTTCCTTATCAATACATCTTTTCTCTTCTTTTGTTTGTGATAAAAAATATGGAAAACTTTACTGTCAATTCTGAGATATATGAAATTGAAACTAGACAACATGCAAACCTTCACCAACAAACTGTTAATTTGACCAAGTATCAGAAGGGGGTATACTGTATGGGTATAAAGGTATATAATGTTCTCCCCTCATATATTAACCCTTTAAAGACGAAGCGTATCTGTTTTATATAAGGACTCAGTTCGTACCGCGCTGTAAACACTCTCCACTTCGGTTATAAAAATCAGTCTCTTAACGCATTATAAGGCAAAAGTTGCTGTTTGTTCTGAGATCCGTACAAAACACAAAAACGCAATGTGGGCACCGCGTAGAATTTTTTAATGTTAAACCTGGTGGTACATGAAGTTACCGCTAGGCTTTAAAAGGTTAAAATAGAAAGTAACAATCCTAAGATTTAAAAAGATTTTAAATTATTTTTTAATAAAAAATACATTCTAGTCATTAAATGAATATTCTGAGCAACAATCTAGTTAAGTTATTAAATTGATTGTACTTAATCTTGTATATTGACATATGTATTTATCTTCTAATAGTTTGATATGCATAAGTTATACTTCATTTAAATGTTAAATTGTACTGCGTTATCTTACATGTCTTGCGAGATTTATAGTTCTGTTTTATTTACGTATTTGATATGACCAAGACATTGTTTGTTATAAGCAGATATCCATTATTATATTTGACTATATCCATATCCGAATGGTTTTGTAACTCTGCAAGGGCTCTAATGGAGCGTGAAATAAATAAATCAAAACCAAATGTAAGCAGGATACTACCCAGCTCATGTGACATTGCTAGCTGCGTAGTTAGGCTTCTTTTACACGTCCCGGCTGTCGACTGCCTGTCAGCTTACTAGACGAGCGAGGGGACAACTCGGAACTTTACTGCATCTCCGATTCGTATTAGCTGGTCGAACGACCAGGACCGCTGAGCAAGTCTTCGTACATGCGCACTGATCTGCAATGGTCATCATTCGATTACTGCTATGTTATTTTTGTACCATCGTTGTAAACATCTTTTAGTGCTTAAACGTCTTCTCTTAGACCAATACACACTTCTGTCCAAGCCTTCTCATTTCAGTTCTGTCTTCGTATATATCTTCCGTTTCGTCTCACATACATAGGTCTGGTCTCCACCAGAGACAATAATTCTACATCCAACTCAAAATCACTCATCTTCACGACTCAACCAACCGCAAAATGACTCTACCGTTTCAGTACTCTACTAAAATTGCAGCGGAAGGTGACCGCTCGGATGCAACCGGTTAAACACCGGTGTTTGTGAACGTGTCTATAAACAACACACGCATCTGTATGCTTCAGCTGCCGGCTGGTGACCGGACACAGTTGTGCACATCTCCGGTTTGTATCCTGCTGTCGACCAGTCTCGAGACCGGGTTGGGTGAAGAGGCTTATGCTTTCCTATGTTTCACTACATTTTCCGGCGAGAGTCCGAAACTCCCGGGCTGTCGAAAACCGGGACGTGTACAAGAACCGTAACACATTTAGTCTCCGTGAAATTTGGCAGTTACCTCTAATCCGTCTTCACGGCGTGGCTATATCTCCGCCATCTGTTGGTCCGTGATAGAATGGAATGTAATCGGTTGACCCGCCATATTTTACGGTAGCTGTTATGGTGTAGGTATGCAGGTGCGGTGGTGAATATTATAAACTTACTTATATAATTATTGCGTTTGAACAAGCTGCATTTGGAACGAAAATGTTGAAACCAGACGACAGCATGGATACTGGTGACACAGGGGAAAATTCGGTGAGATTTCGTCCTGTTTGGAAATGTCAAACTTGTTGGGTTAGAAAGTGTTGCGGCATTATTGTGAGCAATCTCCGTCCAGGAAGTTATGAAGGAAGCTCAAATTCAAATTTGTTAGTTGAGTTTTGTTCACATTTTTGGATGTTGCCGTCAGTGCTTATCCATTATTTTTAATAGTAATGGCTAAGAGCTATGTAAGCTGATCACCATCTTCTGTCAAGTGTTTCTGTCATCTAAGTTATATACTTAAAATCCCTCTGCTGTAATTTCATCAGACCTTGCACCGTTTTTGTCACTTCATTTTCATTTCAAAGCTTATAAAATTCTCTATCAACCTGTGTAAAAAAATTCTCCTGTTTTGTAGTTGTACGTCCCTAAATGTTAAAAAATATAGAAATTGATAACTAAAAGGTAGCGTCTTCAACTTATTTAAAACTTTCCATGATAGTCAGTCATAGTCCCAGTAATAACTGTGCAAAAAATTATTCAATTCAATTGAATCCAATTCAATTTATTAAATCCGTATTTGTCACTTAAGTGACAATGGACACGTCAAAATAGTTTACAGTCTTACAGATCTATAAAGGCTTAGTGTACAATCCATCATCTATCCTCATAAAATTCCACAACACAAGAATAAATAAATACTAATAACTGTAATTAAGTCCATAATATTAAATAAAGAGTATAAAATGTAATACACTATAATTGACTGCCAGAATATAAAATGAATTAAAATGACTAAATGTAGGCAATTATTGACCTTTTACAATCCTAGAAATCAAAAACTCCATAAATTCATCCACTGAATAAAAGGAATGCTGCAACAGAAAGGATTTTAAGTCTTTTAAAAGATTTAAAATTGTCTCTCATTTTTATATGATCAGGAACCTTGTTATACAGTCTGATTCCCATATTTACTGCACTTTTCCTGAAGAGAACTGTAGTACAATACTGAATATGTAAATCCAGTTTTCTTCGCGTTGTATGAGTATGAATGTGTACGTTTTGCTCCAAGGACACTTTGTACTTTTTAATGAAGTATATCACTTCCAGTATATATAAAGACGATAGTGTGAATATATTATAGTCTTTAAATATTTGTCTACGTGATGTATATTTACTGGCACCACTAATTATTCAAATTACCCTTTTTTGCAATTTAAAGATTGGTTTACTCTCACTACTCCCACCCCAAAAAATTGTACCATGTCTCAAACTTGCCTGAAAATTTGAATAATAAATACTTTTTATCATGTAATGGTTGATTATTTCTTTTAATGACTTAATAGTGTATATTACTTTGCATAATTTTGGACTTAATGCATGTATATGGGCATCCCATTTTAGGTTCTCTGTAATATAGAATCCTAAGAACCTCAGTTGCGATTTATAGGCAATTTCCCAATTTTTAAAAGTTACTTTGAGTCTTGAAGGAAGTCCCATTTGTTTAGAGTGAAATGACATTGCTATTGTTTTCCCAGTGTTTATGACAAGGCTATTTTCTTTAAACCATGTTTCTACATCATTCATAACTTTTGTTACTGTATGTTGCAAAAAACGTTCATCTTTTCCGGTAATTAACAAATTGGTATCGTCCGCAAATAGAACTAATTTTGTCACTTGAATATTTAACGGACGATCGTTTATAAACAGTAAGAACAAGAGAGGCCTCAAGACTGAGCCCTGGGGTACGCCATGCCTTAGTTCCATGCGTGAGGAAATATATCTATTGTATTCTGTGTTACTATGATCAGTTTGGTTTATTTCTACAAACTGCACTTGATGTGTCAAATATGACTGAAACCACAAATTGTGGGCCCTCCAATGGTTTGAGAGCTATAACAGTTGTTTCAGATAAGGCAGTATCTTTCGTTATAGTTGGCATCATGAAAATAGTCGGGTCGAGGTCACTGCCTATGAACACAGTACTGCCCCACGAAATAAAGAACACTTGATTCTATCAGCAGACAGTGTGCAACTAAACGGGAGGCTGTGCATCGGGCGAAGATCTGGCAACAATGCAGGGCCACAATGAGCGGGGATATGAGTCAGCCGCTTGACGTCGACGGGACTATTTTCGTGACACCAAGTGTAGCGATTTTAAACATGGTTTGCTCACGGCTTGCTATTCTTGGTTGTGGTTTGTTCAGTTTATGGCTTAACTCTTACTACTTTCTATCTTCTATTGTTCTGTCCACCCTTAAGTCAAATGCAATCAAGCTTTTCTGAAACAGAATTATTTTGAATAAGTACTTGGGAAATTTATGTTACGATAAGAACAACATTCCCTAAGGTTGGCAATCATAGCATCAGTTAAGTGATCAAATACACATTGGTAGTTTGAGAAAGCGCAGGCATATGAATAAGAGTATCACTGAGTTCAGCAAGTTTAGGATCATAGACATAAATTTTGTACTTTACAGCCTTGTCAGTACATGTTCTTCAACCAGCCTTACACTTAAGGAGAAAGAGGTAAATATTTAATCTGAACTGAGGTTATGGCAACCATGCATTTTTCATTTGATCTATCACAATCATCCACTTCAAGCTCTGGGACAGAACCTGTTCATTCTGCACAGTGTTCCACATCACTTAAAAGGTATGATGATCTTTCACCAGAGCAGAGGAAGATTGTGTGCCTAAGATCTGGTTGTCCACAAATAAAATTTGCCTGTTCCAGTCATGAAGAAATGTTTATTAAACTTTATGAGCTGAACCATAAAAGTGTTGTGACCCCTCAAAAAACGTTTGCAACCACCAAATACTAAAGGTCTTAGAAAAATAGACATTGGTATGTGCGATATGTATGAGCCCTTTTTAAAGCTTGTTCCAGGACGAAAACTTTGAGCTCCATGCAGGAAATGTCTGCCAATTTTAAGAGAACAGGTTGGACAAACAAATTAAAATGAATATAATGTGACTGATGATGAAAATGATGATGATAGGTAGTACACTGAAATTCAAGAAATTTTCAGTAAATTTAAAAATGGCTTACCGGATGTTAAGATTGGCTTATGCAAATTTTGTGAGCTTCAACCTAGACATGTAATTCTTTCTGGGGTTGCTGGAACTCGTTCTGTTTGTGTATGTGTTCAACATCAGAATATGAAACTCATGGCTGATGCAGTCAAGCTAAATGAAGTGACCAAAGAAATGAACCTAGAGAAAAATGTGTCAACATTCAAACATCTGTTAGCATTAATGAATTGCAGTCCACTAACTGCAGGCTGTCTAATGAATAAACACACACATTGTCCTGAGGAGGATGTACTGCAAGAAGTTTTGCAAGATGTGCGGAAATGTATCGCGGTAGATGCTATTACATACGATCAGTGGCTGACTACTGACAGATGTAATCTCGAGCCTGTCACATCCACATCAGATGAGTCTGCAGAAAAGTTCATATCGAGTCTGAAGAAACTGAAAGTTTATGACTTTGTAGCTGATGAGCAGTCTTCATTTTTGAAAGAAACAAAATCTTTACTTCAGCATGGAAAAGTTATTGTTTTGGTGGATTTCTGAGAAAATTATTTATTTATTATTCAGGATGCTGCACAAGGATTTCTTCGGAATAACCAGCAAGCCACCATTCATCCCTTTGTTAGCTATTTTAAAAATTCTAAGAATTTTTTTTTATATTCATTATCCCANTACATTTTCCAAAAGTGTCTAATTGCATTTTTGAAAGCAAGTGTTCCAAATATTTCAAAGACATAATATTTTTCTGATGGTGCATTAGCACAATACGAAAATAAGAACAATTTCATCATAACACTGACTTTGGGATAAATGCTGGATAGCGTTTCTTGGCCACATCACATGACAAAGGCCCATGTGAT
Source organism: Coptotermes formosanus (assembly GCA_013340265.1). Classification (NCBI taxonomy): domain Eukaryota; kingdom Metazoa; phylum Arthropoda; class Insecta; order Blattodea; family Rhinotermitidae; genus Coptotermes; species Coptotermes formosanus. Next base: position 2,005,401 of record BLKM01000518.1, read on the forward strand.
GGTGTAGGAGGCACCATTAAATGTCTTGCAGCTCATTCCAGCTTAGAACACCATCAGATATTGACTCCAGCGCAACTCTGTTCGTGGGGAAAAGAACATTTTCCATCTGTATATCTACAGTATGTCTGTAACAGTGAAGTTGAACAGGCAAGACTTCACCTAAAATTCAGGTTTGACAGTACCAGGTCAGTGGTTGGAACTTGTCATTATCATGCTTTTCTCCCTATTTCAAACACAACTTTGGTTACAAAGAAATACACCAAAGCCCAAGATAGCTCTGTAGTTGCTGTGGCAGAAAGTAGAAGTCAGAGTCACACCATCCCATTTGAAACAGTTACAGGATACATCACTGTAGTGTATGAAGATCACTTGTGGTTAGGGTATGTGTTAGAAAAGTGTGAAGAGAATGAAGAATTTAAAATCAAATTCCTTCATCCACATGGACCATCAGCCTCTTTTGTGTTCCCCTCTCAGCCAGATGAATTAATTCTACCCATGTCTGTCATTTTGTTTATGGTTTCACCAACTTCTGAAACTGGGAGAACATACTGTCATCAGCAGAAGCAACTCATGTATCTAAGTTAGAAGATTTCAAGGTGTATGAGAAGATGTAAGTCCTTCAAAATACTGCCCAAAAGTATGTCATATATTAAACTATGCTAAGTTGAAAAATTAATTTTGCAGAAAGTTTTTGTCAACCCAAAACCATTTTGTACACAGAAAAAGCTAACCTTATTTGCAACACTTCTGCCAAGTCTGATTGAAATTGAACGTGCTACTTTTTAGAAATAAATTTTTGTAATTGGTTAAAGTTTTTGCCTTAAAATAAAAAATAAATTAGTGATAGATAAGTTTTTATATTCTGCAAGAAAGTAGATTTTATAAGCTTTAAAATGTGCCATAGATCATTGTGTTATGTGCAGTACTTAAAACGTTACTGATACAAGTAATTTCCAATATTTTATTTTGGGTGAATTTTGTCATTTTTTGGACACCTTATGTATCTGATGCTGGTTAAGATATTCCAAATATAATGCAGGGAAGAAAATTTCAGCTCAAGACAAATATATGTGCAAATTTTCAAGAAAATATGGATTATTAAGATTCAGAGGGTGTGTTGGTTTTTTATGGAATGACCGTTACCCCAAATTTTTTAAGCCTGTGATCTTACTACTGCTGATTATATTCTAGTATAATGTTTCTTTATTTATTATCTAAAAATTGTTCTTATGACCTCTGTGTCTTGTTACATTTTAGTAATATATGAACCACATTCTTTTCTTTATTACACAGGGGTATCTTACTTTTTCTGCACCTCTCCTTTTACCTCTTAGTTTCCATATTCTCAGTCTGAACCATGCTAACATACTTATTTCATTCAAATTACATTGATTTAGATATATTTCTCTTCCCTATTCCTGGTCCATACTCCAGTATGAGACTAGAGATATCCATTGTTTCATTTGTTCTCTCTTTGATTGTTTCTGAATATCATTAAGCCTAGTTTTAATTATTTGACATATATTGCTCATACCCCTCACGTCTCTGTCTATCCAGATGTATTGCAGCCAAATTTTGAATGATTCATCATTTTAAGTTCCTTGCCCAATTATCACATTTCATGTTTCCTACATGCCACTCTTAAGAGCATTTTAACAGTTCATCTCTGTACATTAACAAAATCATATACCAATGTATTACTATACTACAAAGCACCTTGGCTTTCCTACTCTCTGTACCAAGTTTCTATCCTGCCGCTCCGCTGCCCTCCTTGGGCTTCTTATGACCTTCTTAGAAGCTCTTAGAAACTCTTCCTTGAATTTCATCAGTAATTTCTCATCCCTTTTTCACACCCCATATTTCAGCTTCACATAACATCTTTGGCTCACAAATCATCTCATATATATTTTCCAGTACTTCTACCTTTATATTGGGTACTATTATTAAACATTTGTCAGTTGCTCTTAATAATTGTTTGCCTTTCACTTTTATACTTTCTTTTTGTCTCCTCCATTCTTCTAGACTTTATGGCTTTACCCCTGAATAAATAAATAAATAAATAGATAGATTCTTTTACTACTTCCAGTCTTCGACCATACATCTACCAGCAGTCTCTGTTTTTTAGTTTTTCTCCTTTTATGAATACTGTTACATTGGTATCATTGAGGTTGCATTTTAAGTTGCATTTATAACAATATTTTACTGTCTCATGTATCACTTTTGTAAACCATTGAAGGTAAATGACCCAATTGCTAAATCATCAGCAGTTATGCAGGTATTGTTTCATTTCACACTGCTCGTGAATGTTTAGTTTCTTCACCAATAACACCACTGTGCATGGGTTATGATGTTTGAAAAGTAAGAGTCATTTCTGTACAGATTTTGGTGCTGATTTCAAAACTGCAATCCATTTTTTCCTATTGTGTAAGGAACATTTCCATAATTGAGTCCTGGAGAGGTAATGAGACACATATTTTCATTTTCTTGAGGAGCAGTTTTTAATACAGTTCATCTTGCAACACCACTGCATGTCATGTTCCTTGCAACCCACCAGACCACCACTGATTTTGCTCTGCAGAGCGTAGTCCCATTGTGAAGTGCTGGGATTGAGGTGTTGAATTGCTGCTGCTGTGAGTCATCACATTCTGTTTCCGGGGCAAGAACAGCATGCACAGTTGCATGAAACATTTTTGGGAGATATGCGCTACTGAAACAACAACAAACATTGCAGAATTTGTCAAGGACATGTGTTTTACTTATTTTGGAGTGAAGCTGGGAGACCAGGATAAGGCGCGGGCACTGCACAAGGTGTACTGAGGGATTGAGGTCATGGAAGGCTTTAAAGAAGATATCTGTGCTCTTTGCTCTACCTATGGTATGGAGGGAACCCAGAAATCACATAGATGACTGCTATTTTAGTCAGGTGAAAGTGGAAGGGTCAGTGCAAAGAATAAGAAAGACGTAATGTACTGCATTCCTCTATCTTCAATGAGACCAGTTCCTCATAATGATGATCTGCTCATTTCCTCAGCAACAGTTGACTCAGACAGTATGTCTTGGGCTGGATAAATTAATGATCATTTGGATGAACAAGATGATGCATGAGAATAATTACATGCCAAAGTTATTGAGTCAGCAAGAACTTAGATTTTGACTTTATTCATATTATAGTGATAATAAACAATAATAGAGAATGGATCACCCATCGCACCTGCAGATGATTTGGTTCATGATCTAAGTTTATGCAAGGATGTTGCGGAAGTTCTAGTTTCAAGGCTGAAAGCTAAAAACTTGCTTTCACCTGGAGCTAATTTTTCGTGGTGTTGGCACCATGAACAAGAACTTACTTCATACTTCTCCAAAGATGAATCAGTAGTGTATCGTTTTGCATAGATTATGATGCTTCTGATTGGAGGTTGTTCACTGATCTTTCTGTATCATGTTGTAAAGGTGTGTTAATCCATAATGGAAGTGCGTTTGCACCTACTTATGTTGTACGTTCTATCCACTTAAAAGAAACATGTAACAGCCTACAGTTTTTGCTGATCAGTGTGAAATGCAAAGCATATGGATGGCATGTGGGGGGGTCTTCAAGTAATTGGTTTGTTGCTTGGTCCAGAGGTGGGCTACTCCAAGGTGCCCTGTTTTTTGTGTGAGTGGGATAGCCAGGCAAAAAGAGTGAGCACTGGGAATGTCATGACTGGCCACCAAGAAACTCTTTGACACCAGGGTTCAGGAATGTAATACAGGAGTTACTGGTAGATTGTGCTGTGTTCTTCCTCCACTGCATGTAAAACTGGGTATCATGACACAGTCTGTATGGGCTCTGGACAGGGATGGAAATTGTTCTAAATGTATATGTATATGTCAGAACTTTTTGCACTGTGACCCATGATAAGCTGAAAGCAGATGTTTTTATTGGCCATCAGATTGTTAACTTATGAATGGTCCATTTTTTGAAAATGGCATGGATCATCTTGAAAAAGAAGCATGGCAGAACTTCAGAAACCTGATGGACAACTTCCTGGAAAAAGCTGGATTCCATGTTACAAGGATATTGTGCAGAATTTGTTGGAGCACTTTAAAATCCTGGGATGCAACATGAATATAAAGCTGCACTTCTTGCATTAACACATAGAATACTTTTTGCAGAATCTTGATAATGTTAGTGAGGAACATGGTGAAAGATTTCACCAGGACATAAGGGAAATGGAAAAGAGCTATCAAGGCGGATGGACTGTGAATATGGTGGCAGGTCCAAAGCTATGGAAGGAAGGCAAAAAGGAGGAAATTTCATCCATCCTTGGAGGTCAGTTGTAAATGACAGTAAACACCTGAGTGAATAGTATTGATTTCGGTGTTTAAAATGTGATTTTGCAGCCAATGACTATTATTAATATATGTGCATATCAAAATTTTCATGTAAATAGCATACATTTGTAGTGTCCATTGAATACTACTGATTGTAGTTAATGGCCAAAAGTAATTACTTACATTTCATAATAATGTGACATGATAGCAGAAAGCTATTGTCATTTCTGGAATTAGCCCCCAAAAATTGTACAGAAACAACACTTATGTTTAAAACATCAGATTTTTTTTAAATGTAGAACAGTGTAATGGATATAATGTCCTTTATAAATGTAGTAAAAAGGTATGGGCTAAGACTGCAGCCTTGTCTTACACCAGTCTCTTCTTTCACTGCTTCAGTTACTTGCTCATAGCTGCATGTTACACAGAACATGATTTCATTACACATTCTTTTTATACATTCCATCATTTTCTCACTGACCCCATTCTTTCACATTTTGTACCACAGAATGCTTGTTATAAACCTATGCAGCACCAACAAATACATTCCATTTGTCTGATAAGTACATGTCGATTGTTGCTTGATTGCTAAAATGCAATCTCTCTCGTTTCTTGATTAAAAATTATGCTCAAAACCTTGATAATATGTTATTAATTAACCAACCACTTAGCCTGGCAGCCAGAATATTGGCAAAAATTATTCCCACTACTGATAGTAAAGACACTCCTCTTTAATTATTAGGCTTACTACTTTTTTTTTATTTTTGTATATTGGGCATACAATAGTCATATTTGATTTCTTAGGATTAGCTTTTGCTTATTATTGTATTAAATATCATATGTACCCAAATGAAAGACTATTCTAATCTGAGCTGACCCCTGAAATAAATCAAATCTGCTAAAGGAAAATGTATTTATCCAAATCCAAGATAACCCCCCAAAAATAGAAGTTTGCTAAAAATAATTTACTGTTAATTTCATACACTTGAAGCATAAAGCATGTCAGATTCTGTCTACCTTTACCAATCAGTGTCACTGTCTCCATTTTCACAGTTAGTGCCTTCATTTTCCTCACACTCATTCGTAACATTTCCGTTCTCTTCACTGCCATTCCACAACATCTCATCATCAGTCTCATCCATTGTATTGAATATACAGCACTTCTTATAACCCTTCACAATCATTTCTGGTGAGATGTGCAGCCATGCCACCATGATCCACACTGACTAAATAATACATTTACTTGAACCCATGAAGATACACAGTTTCCTCCGCAGGTGGTGTTAATGGTGTTAAGAATTTGTTCTTGATATTTGTCTTGTTTCTGTGGTCTGATCAATCTGAATTCATGGCTCTGTTTATGGCTTTTAATTTGTGGGTTGGTCCAGGTTTTATTTTTGAGTCTTGTAGTTAATTTTTAATCTTTTAATAGCCATTTTCCTGTTACTACCATTGGACTAGATCTGTCCTCAGGTGAATATCTTAACAGGTTTACAGTATGTGCAGTGCACAGTGACAGACTAGTTCAATCTAAGGGGTCCATCAGGTTACGTGCTTATTTGCCTGAAGATGGATATAGAGTGGACTTCCAAGTGCTGGTTTAAAAAACTGGATGATGGACAAGGGAAGAGTGTGTCAGATAACTTTAATCATGCTCTTCTCTCATTTATTTACATACGACAATTTGGTGATATAGACCTTGGTTTGGCTCTGCAAGATCTGATTCACAGTGATCTGGTTTGACATGGTCTGGTTTGGTGCTTCATACACAAATTTAAGATGACCTCACATATTTTGAGCACCAAATTTAACCTCATCTTGTATTCGAGTAAATACAGTATGTCCATCAACATTCCTGTTCCTTTTCTGTGTTTACTAAAAGTTTTCTACATGTTTACTGGTATTTCATAAAATAACTTAGACAGTTACTTTTCATTTTCATTAAAAAATATAACATCTTCAGTTGTAAAGTCTCTAATTCCTGTAGGTTTTCTGGTATATCTTTTTGAACAGTTTTTGAAAGTAATTAACGAAGTCCCAGGCTCGACTGCACATCTCACTTTTCTTAGTTATTTTTCTGATAGCTTTCCAAAACTTTTTAGTTTCTGCTTCACCATCTGATTTTCTGTTTCTGCCTCTTTTTTATGCCGCACCTGTTTTTTATCTTCCATATTATTTCATTCTATTGTAGGCATCATTCCTTTTTCTGCAAGCACATTGAGCTTCTCCCGCTGATTTTCTTTCTTCTTGACACCAACTTTCAAATCATTTGTTTATCTGTCTGATGCTTTCTTTTATATTTTTTAATTTTGGCCCCTGCCCTTTTTACCACTATGTCAAGAATCTTTGGTGCTGTATCCATTTCATTATTATGTATGTGTCATCATTTTTATTCCTAGAAGGTACAGTTTACCATTATCATTTAATTTGCCCATAAAATTATCCTTTTTATCTTCTCTCCAGATGAATTTATCAAAGCTCCCAATTTTCCTTCTGCTTTGTACCTTTCTTATACATTTTCTTACTCAGGTGTTTTCTTGTGCTTATATTTCAGTTATTACTATTAATGGCATGTGATTGCTCTTAATCTCAGAGCCAGTATTGAAATTTAGTAAATCTGGTAAGGCTGCTTCTGCCATCAATGTGCAGTAGATTGTACTTTGCCCTATTTGATTTGTAGAAGTAACATACACTGTATCATCCCTGCATATTTACTACTTGGTACGTCTATCGTATTCCTTTCAGAAAATTTTACCAGCACTATACTTCCGCTGTTAATCAGTTTATGTGTACTATTTCTACTCTCTCAGCTTTCATCATTTCTCCTGCTCATCATATCAAAACTGAACTGTGTGTGGCAAATTTGCGTGATTTCAGGCTTCCACTGTGAAGTAAATGAGATCTCCGCTCTTCTGGAATTTAACGCAGCGTAGAGTAGTAATTCCATACTGATGTTCCAGGACAGCCTGTTGGTCCCATCTTCAAGATCCAAGCAGTTTAAGAAGTCCGTTCCTCTTGGACTGTTTGACACTTGAAGATGGGCCTGATAGGTTGTCCCAAAATGTTGGTACGGAATTAACACTCTATGCTGTGGCAAACCTATTGCAGGGAACTGATTCTAGCATTCCAATCACCTGGTATTACAAATGCAGTTTTTACAAGTCTGTGTCTTGCCTTCTTCATGTCTTCATCCAGGTGATCGAAAGGATTTGCGTTTTAGCATTTCGATGGTCTTTGCAGGTTATATATAAAAGCAATACACCACTGTATTTGAAATTTAACATTTTATTTCACTTAAAACTACAACACATCTTTCAAAACTGTTGGGATCTCAAAAACTTTTTCGTTAGTCTCCTCCCTAATGTATATTGTTAGGCCTCTCAGGTGCCTACGAAACTCTGCCATTCTTCTGTTTCATTTCACAGATCACATATATCCCTCAATTCAATGTATCTGAACAAGAATTTGTGTTACACAGGTCAGTGTTCCATATCAGCAACATTAAAACTCTTAAATCAATCAACTTCACATGTTTTCACTCTTTAGTGAAGTATAGAATAATTTTTTGGTGTAATTTGTCCATCAGTGGAAAGGTATTTACTTTATGAAAGAAAATTATCAGAATTGTGGTTAGTGCTATTCTGTGCCAGTATATCAGGGTGGACCATTTCCTGCCTGACTGAGAAGCGGTGGCCAGCACTCTCAGCTGGCTTTGCCTTGTATACTGTATGTCTGTGAAGGGAGCTACACAAAGTATTGTAGTGATGATATGCTTTATTAACTGTAAAAGCGAAAATCTCATAACTGCTACAGCAGATGTGGAAAATGTTGCTCTCCTGACGGAATCCACTCAGTATACCTGCGTAACATACTGTTAATTCTCTGGAGTTCTTCCCAGGAAGTTGTTGAAATATCATGGTGGATGTTGTTTCTTAGTTCTTCTTGAATGAGGAAATTTGTTTTAACCTTTGAAAGAGGAGTGTTGTATATTGCAGGGTTGCTTTTCTGTCTTCTTGGTAATTTAAATTTCATTATGTGACCCAGAACTTATCATACACATATAAATGTGCACAGTTTGTGCTAAAATCCTTTTGGATGACCTGCTGCATCAGTTTGGAGTTTCAGTTCATCTTTTTGGGGCCTGTTCGATCTCCAGCATCAAGCAGATTGTGTAATATTTAGTCACCCTGAAATCTGCAAGCATTATAAATCACAGCTTAGATTTTCAACATCAGTCGACGACACTAGCAGACAGTTATAGACTTGGTATGTTATGTCTGAAACACCCGTGACTGAAGAGTTCTGTGTTTTGTGGTATGACATCATATAGATTGGTATACAGGCATATCAGTGTTTCAGAGGAAGTGGCTGTCTCTGTCCTTAGGTTCTTCATCATGGACTATGCTGAAGATGCTGACAGTGAGCTTTTCCAAAACTCTTAAATTATATAACAAGGCAGGTGCCTGTGGTATCGATGATAGTGTATTGATGAGTCCACTCAGTTGACATCTCTCATGTGTAGTTCTTGATAAAATGATTGATACTGCTGTTTGTTGACTTATTTAATATGTAGTAAATATTTTAGGTTCCTGCATAAAGTTTTTGCTGTGGGAGGAGCAAGTCTGCAGTGGTTTTTTATTCCTGATATACACTGCATCTGCATATTAAGTCTGGTACCATTGTACAGTTTTACTTATTGTACTTGGTTAGGTGCAGAAAATTCTTAACACTGCCATGTTGTCACATTTCAGTGAAGTACTATGTATAAATTCCATGTCTGGTATAAACGATGATACAGTAAACACCCGATGATTCTGTCTAATTGTGGGGGGGCCGGCGGGGGGGGGGGGGGGGGTGGGGTGGAAAGTCTGACAAGTTTGTTGTTCCAGGTGCACTTCCTAGTCTATAGTCTAGCTGGGAGATGCAAATTTAGGAAGCCAAGTAACAAAACTTGTGAGATGTTTAGCAGGAAAAGAACAGTGTGTCGTATAATTTGTCATAGAATAAGGAAATTAAGTCTTAAAATGTATTTGAAGGTGTTGTGAACTTTTGCCACTTAATGAAGTTGGACCTGTGTCACATAAACCTAACGAGGCCTAGGCTAGCCCAAGTGTCATCACTTTGCAAAATGTAGTATAATGTGTTACCCAAATTTTTAATTCAGGGTTTTGCATACAAATCATTTGGAGTCACAGTTTGGGGGGGGGGGGGGGAGTTCTGAAGGACAGGTTGGCTAATGTTGGGGGTCTGTTGTTTGAGAGTTGGGGACCCAAGGGTTTTGTGCAGGAGGTAAATGCAGCATAGCATTTTATTCTATGTAGAATTTTACTTGAATTTACATCTTGTTATTGTCTTCTTTTCCAGAATGCTTCATCAGCTGATACACTGTCTTCCAGAGGCAAAACTGAAGACTATGAAACGAAAGTTGTAAGTAGTCCTGTAATGTAAAGCATGACTCCCCAACAAAGAGAAGGTGAGACAAGTGGTGGGCAGTACTGGTCAGTCTTAACCATCTGCTGTTCGTTTAGGGACATTGAGCTTCTGAATTGTCCAAAAATCAGCTTGCATGCTATATGCAGAGTTTTGGTAAATGCCTTGCCTTCTCTTTCTTGGGTATTGGCAGGTTCCTTAGAAACCATTTCAAGGCCTGCATCTCTTTGCGGTATCAGTCTGCGAGTGTTGTCCTTATAAAACTTGTTTGGCCACTGTTTTGGCCAGTCACATCCAACCTCATCTTGATTTCTGACTTGATATTGGTATCCCATGAGTTAGTTGTTTTTCTGAAGTGGGGGCATAATTAGCTCTTTCAAATCACAGAGAAATATAAAGGTTCAAGGTAAAGTGTGTCTCATTGTATTCTCTAACTTACTGTAAGTCTGCTGATGAAGATTCAAGTCACTGGGGAAGTTACGCCTTGTGGTTGGGTAAATAGTTCCCAAAAATTCAAGGGATCCTACTGCCTTCTTCTTTATGGCCAAGCAGGCCAAGATACCATAATGCAGGATGTGACAAATATCTTTAAATCTAGTTGCCAGCTTAAAACTTTAGGAGTCAGACCTTCCACCATTGCTGTTGCTGATGTTATCTGCGCGCACGCGCGCACGTGTGTGTGGGTGTGTGTGAGAGAGAGAGAGAGAGCGAGAGAGAGAGGGGTAAACCACAAGATATTGATACACATTGAGGATATTCTTCTGAAATGATGTGATTGTTGCACAGTCTTTTTTTAATCAAAAGCATCCCTATAAACATATTAAATCAAAATGCAGGACTAAAATTCCCATGAAATGCACTGAAATAAAACNTGTGTGTGTGTGTGTGTGTGTGTGTGTGTGTGTGTGTGTGTGTGTGAGAGAGAGAGAGAGAGAGCGAGAGAGATAAACCACAAGATATTGATACACATTGAGGATATTCTTCTGAAATGATGTGATTGTTGCACATTCTTTTTTTAATCAACAGCATCCCTAAAAACATATTAAATCAAAATGCAGGACTAAAATTCCCATGAAATACACTGAAATAAAACTCTTATATTAATGTTTGTTACCTAACATTAGAATACAAAACTAAACTGAAAAGTACATGTAGCCTGGCATAACAAACGTGCTATACATGAGTAACAACATTGGAATACTTGCATAATTACTATGACATTCGTCAACATACCCACCAAACCTTCCAGTCTACCAAACACCAAGCTGCAATACCATTGTATATGATTCTGACAGTTGTGTATGACATTTGAACGTGTTGACTTTATGGACTTTCTTCCATCATGTGTGTTTAAATATAATACACTACATTTCAGGGACATTATCGGTCACCATCTTCAGGCTTCATTCTTCGTACACAACTGCTGCTACATGATAATTATTTACTCGTAATTAAACCTGGATTAAAGTGAAGTTATTAAATACAACATGCTCAAATAACCATTTAGAAAATATGGCTATGCAAACTTCACTGAACATCAGACAAAATACATGAATGGTCACTGTAACTATTTCCTCTGTCTAAACCGTGGCACTGAGTAGGCAGTCCTGGTAGTTGGAATGTTTTAGTAATAAGTGTTCTTAGCGGTGGGTAAGGGGGAGGGGGGATTGCTGTGTTGCCAGGTGCCTCTTAGACTGAATACTTGCTGTCGCTTCTTCTTGTAAAAAATGTGTATACTTAATCGAAATTGCATGAAGTTGGTCACCCTTCTCCCTTGAAGCCTGCAATACTGTAGACCCCATCAGTTGGTTGACTGTTACTTCAGTTGTTGCTGGTTTTAAATACTGTAAGCACCATCTGTTATAATATGATGTGATATGAATAGTTAAGGCTATTTGTTGGTGGCACTGAGAGAACTGTGTGTTAATGAAGTGTCTGTTGAACTGGAATTTTCAAATAAGAGAAAAAGATACTAGTTTACAATCTGTGCTTATGAAATTCTTGACACTGTGGAGATCTGCCACACAGGATTTTTTAGCCCTGCCATAATGGGATGCAGTCCTTGAACTGGTCTCTAATAAACTTGTTAATATTCAAGAAAGAGAAGGCACTACATTCCTTCAAAATTTTGGAAACTACTTAGCTGGTGATACAAGGTAATGTCCCAGATGACTTGAATGTTTATTTGTACCACTGTGAGAACCTCAAATTTTGCATGGCCCAAGATAACATGGTGTCACATCACAGAAAACCACAGTATGATTTATAGAAGTCATCAAAGAATATGTTGGGCAAATAAATATTCTCCACTTGGATATATGTTTCCACTCTAGTTTTGAAATTTCTGTTCTCATACATTGTACTTTTTAAGAATCTGTACTGGCTGGCAGTCCTTGTTACAAAGATCTTCCTGTTTGTCATGCTAGAAGTTGACCCTTTAAAGATGAAGCGTATCTGTTTTAGGTAAGGACTCAGTGCGTACCGCGCTGTAAACACTCTCCACTTCGGTTATAAAAACCAGTCTCTTAATGCGTTATAAGGCAAAAATTGCTTTTTGTTCTGAGATCCGTACAAAACGAATAAAAGCAATGTGGGCATCACGTAGAAATTTTTAATGTTAAACCTGGTCGTATGTAAAGTTACCGCTAGGCTTTAAAAGGTTAAAATGACAGTATGTGTAACCTGCACAAGTCCTTACAGATCTGTAATTCTGAATCATGTCATGTTATTAGCTGATACCTCTCATATCTGTGATATTGGATAGGTTTGATGAACTTCGACCCTGAAGTGGCTTATATTGAGCTGCTGTGATAAATTGTTTGTGCTTTACTGTTCAGTTGTTTGGCTGAGTGGTTGTATTTACAAGTGAAACTGGTCATATTCTAGGTTCAAAGTTCAATATTTGTATGCTTATTAGGCATGTGGGAGTTCAGTTTAGTTCTCTTGAACTCATTTTAAGTACTAATTTTTGCCCCCTTTTACATTGTTTCTTCAGATAAATATTATGGTAGCATTGAAAACATTTTCAAGTTGCTCGTATACTATGTCACAATTTATAATATGTGTACTGTGATAACCCCTTTCAAACGACTTGGCTGGTACTGTTGTCCGAATAACTGTGGTATTTTTTGGTTTATTTCTGGTCTCCCTTTTCTATCTCCTTTGCTGTATTTCTTCAGTACTTTTATGAGGGAGTGTCATAGTTAATAACGTTGAAATCTCAGAGGATATTCAAGGCATATTATGCTGTCAAATTATATTTGGTTTTAATTATGTCTAGATTGATTTGAGTTATACTGAAACTGAGACTTAAAACATCTTTAAAATCTCATAGATCCTAAAACAAAGAGTGCTGTGAAGTACGTTTACATATTTGTTTTGGTCTTCTGATTCTTGAAGCAGTATTTAATATTGTTTTAGTTTCATTTGTTCTGAAATGGCTTTTGAATTTATGAAATACCCACTCCATGTTAATTATGTGCAGGAAACAGACCGGAGCAAACGATTTGATTACCTTCTTAAGCAGACAGAGATTTTTACACATTTTATGTCTAATAATCAGCGAGACAAACCACCAACAAGTCCACTAAAGGTGAAACCTGGTAGACCAAGGAAGAATCCAGACCAACCAAAAGGAGATCCTGGAGAGTAAGTGATATTATCCAAAATATGGTACAACATTTCAGATTTCTTGTTTCACTTCTCTGTTATAGACTAAAATTTAATTTATTTAGATTGCATAAATCCTTTATAGTACAACGATGTAGAAGGTGTCATAGTATGAATGTAGTATAATGCAATAGAAATATGGAAATATGTGGTTTGTACAGCTGTTTTTAATCATATTTTAAGAAAATCATGTTTTGCAGACCAAAAATATGTCAAGGTATTTGTGCCAAAAATTACTTAATAATAAGTACACTGCTTGTGGGCTGTCAAGTTGAAAAAAATTTATCTACAGAGTAGAAAGAGCAAGCAAAGTAGCAGTTTTTCATTGCTGGTTTAAATAATTTTATGTCATGTTTAAGATTCTAATGTTAGATGGAAGAGCATTTGATTACTTATTTGTGCATAGTACACACCTCTCTCTTATCTAGTGTGGTTAGCACTGGCACATGCAGGTGACATTTGTATCTTGTGTATATACTGTGTATTTCTACATTTGCATGAAATATTTCCATGGTAGTTGGCAACAGAAGACAGTAATGACAGGTGTTCACTTGTTAAAGAGGAAGTATGTCAAATTTATTAAATGTTTCCGTACAGGAGGTACATTTCTTTACACCTGCCATTAATGTAATAATCTTTTCTTTGATGGTGAATATACTTGTGCTGTTGAATTTCTGCAAAAATATCACCATAAGATGTAGTTAAATGGAAATATATGAAGTTGGCAAAGCTTGTCGTATTTTTTGTTGTGGGTGGTGTGACTGCCCTCATGACGAAGCGTACTAAACAAAGTTTGAAGATAATACATGCAGTAGGTTTTTTACATATTAAGTTACCAATTTGCAGGCCGAGGAATTCAGTTGTATCTACATCATTTCTTTTATCACCAAAACTCATATTTAAATTAATGTGCGCCCTGTTAGTAGTATCAGATTTGTTCTGTCAAAATTTAATGTGAGTTTATTTGTTTTAAAATAATTTTTTTGTCTCTGTTGCGAAGGCATTGTTGATGCAATTTTGAAAGTAGTCACTTCCAGGTAGGTACATAACATAATCACCAAATAGTATAGAGCTTGCTGAAGTTGAGTCACCTTCATTTTATTTGCACCATGTTAAGTTGATCAGTTTTTTCAGAGCTAAATTGTTCTGTAGGATTTAAGATTCTTACATGAGTGTTCCTGCAGAAGATGGACGAAGCATGTTTCTCAGAGATGTTAGTGATTATCTTCCAAACTATATGATGTAATATCCCAGAATAAAGTACTGTTGTAAATTATCTGACCAGTTAATGTGGCATCTGTGAATACACAGTAATATATATTTTTGTCCATTGCCATTCCAAACAATGATTGAGCTTTATAAATTACTCCTTTGCAGCCATCGTCATCGAAAGACAGAACAAGAGGAGGATGAGGAATTGTTGGCAGAAACAAATTCAAGTAGGAGAACTATTATCAGCTTTGATCAGTCTCCACATTATGTTAAAAATGGTGAAATGAGAGATTACCAGGTAAGGGTGCAATGTTTCCTTATGTACGAGGAAGCCCTAAGCCATAGTTGAAACTCTGTGTTTATTGATGCCATGTTCTTTACAGGTACGAGGGCTCAACTGGATGATTTCATTATATGAAAATGGCATCAATGGAATTCTTGCTGATGAGATGGGTCTTGGTAAAACTTTGCAGACAATATCATTACTGGGGTGAGATTTATAACTTCATTTTGTATACTTCTGATTCCTTGTCACAGCGTTTATTACTTTCATCCAAGTTTCACTGATCACAGCTACCGTCTTTACATGACTGCAAGGCGACTGTAATTTAGGACCCCCCACATGAAACACACCTGCGAAGAGAAAATGTATTTATCCAAATCTTAGATGACCTCCAAAAAATAAAGCATCTGCTAAGAAAAAATACGTTACTATTAATTTCATACACTTGATACACAAAGCAGGTCAGATTCTATATACCTTTACCAATCAGTGTCACTCTGTCCATCTTCACAGACAGTGCGTCCATCTTCCTCACGCACATTCCTAACATTTCCATTCTTTTCACTACCGTTCCACAACTTATCACCGTCAGTCTCATCCCTGTATTGAATATACAGCATTCTTATAACCCTTCAAAATCATTTCTGGTGAGATGTGCAGCCATGATGCCATGATCCACACTGACTAAATAATACATTTATGTTTCTTGGTGGTATAAACTTACTTGAACTCATGAAGATACACAGTTTTTTCCACAGATGGTGTTAGTGGTGTTAAGAACTTTAATTTTAAATACATGTGTTCTGGATTTTTGTGTTGTTTCTGTGGTGTGGTCAGTCTGAATTTGTGGCTGTCTTTGTGGTTTTTAATTGATAGATTGGGCCAGGTTTTATTTTTAAGTCTTGTAGTTAATTTTTAATTTTTCAGTAGCCATTTTCCTGTTACTGCTGTTGGAATAGATCTGTTTGCAAGTGAATATCTTAACATTTTTACAGTATATGCAGTGCACAGTGACTTAAGAATAGCTCCATCTAAGGGGTCCACCAGGTTAGGTGCTTATTTGCCAGAGGGTGGAAACAGAGCAGACTTACGAGTGCCTCTTTAAAAAACTAGAAGATGGACATAGTCCAAAATAGAAGATTGTGTCAGTTAACTTCAGCCATGCTCTTTTCTCTCCTTTGTCTACACTGGGTGATGCAGGCCTTGGTTTGGCTCCAAATGGTCCCATGTGGCACTTCATACATGAATTTAAGACAGCCTCACATATTTAAGCACCAAATTTAAGGAAAAAACCCTGTCTTGTATGTGAATAAATATGGTACTGTATTTAACTCTTTAATACACTGTGACATGTACCAACTGCAGTTGTGACAGTTTTGGAATTGAGATTCTTCAATTAACCATTCAGTGCCAGCCCCAGTGCTCTGTATGTGGATGTTAACTTCTTCACATGTTGCTGGTCATGGTGCATTATATACAGTCAAACTCGGTTTTAACAACGTCAAAGGAACTGAAAGATTCATGTCAGTATAACTGAGTGTCTTTGTAAGCGAGGTATATACTAACAGTGAAGGGAAACTATTTCAGGACATAATACAGGCCTGCAGGCATACTACTTAAATTTCACGTTATGATCTATTTTAAATTTGAGTAGCCGTGTTAACTCTGGATTTGTCCCTTTATACATGACCATCAGTGAGTATTCCCAAACGTCCAGGACTGTTACAGCTGTGTGTAAACCATAGCTGCTAGCATTCAAGTGAACATAAATGCACAAGTGATATCAGTCTCAAAGATGCACTGTGCATGTAGGTCATTCTCGCATTCTGCAAATGGAACACCGCTGTGCAGGTTATAAACGATTTGCTTTCATACAGCAAACAAGTGTGGATGGTTGTGGGATGGGACAGAAAGTCACCCGATAAACAACTCATAGGTTGCAGTTTCACGGGTTGGTCTTGTTTCTTTGGGGCTGGAGAATGCCGTGTGGTGAGTTGTGCTTCTTGAAAATTATGTTAGCAACGATGATTGACAGTGTCCTTACATCCAAGGCAGATGCTTGTATGTATGTTGTACTAAGTGAGGTAGAGAAACACGTGCCTAATGGGAAATTAGTTGGTACCACAGAATGTTTGATGCTGTATCCGAGGTGTCGTATAGACAGAGGTCATTATAATTGAGTTTGATTGTATTTGTGATTGCACTTAAAGGTATCATAAATTAAAACCTATCTGTTCTAGGCAGTAGTTGGTATTTAAACCCTACTGTCTTTGAAGCATCAAATTATTTTCATGTTTGTGTGTCATTTGGACATAAGTCTGGTCGGACTCAATATTTCAAAGGTCTGTGGCAAGTATAGTAAAACCTCTATATATCATTCTCATGTGTGCCATTTTCCTGTAATAATCATTGATTTTTATGGTCCTGAAAAATTGCCCATATAAGTAACGTACAGTTACATTGGATGCATCATTCCTTGAAGTATAATTTTACCACCATCACTCATTCAGGAGTCTGAGTCCCAGCCAGCAGTATGCCTGGAATGATGATTTCTGAGAAAAAATAGCGAAAGCAACATGATATTTTTGGAATGTAAAGTTGTGGTAACCTGCCCATGCTGGTAAATACTGTTACAGCCATAATGGTATGTACAAATGTTACCACACCTGGCCAACTGAGGAGTGGAGGTGGGGTGGTGGGGTGATGAGCTGAGAACGGTGTTGGTACATGCGTAAATGTAATTTCATTTATGCTGAAAAGTAAAGTATGACCTTTTTTCCGCTGATTTTCACAAAAAACTCACAAGTGCTCAGCAAAATTGTATTTTGAGCCCTTGTACCAAATTTCACCCAAATTGGACAATAAATTTAGATCATTCAGACAGAAAGTCATTTACACCCTGATGTAAATTGCATCCTTCTTTTCATAAAACTCATAATTATCCAATAAATTTTTGTGTGATGTATTCAGATCAGAATTTTATTAGGATCTGCACTTTTCTGGGATATTACACAGCTTTGAGTGGTAGGTAATTAGTTACTGACATTTTGGGACAACCATGAAACTTCTTGGACTTTTTGACCCTTGAAGATGGGACCGATAGGTTGTCCCAAAACATTGGTACAAAACCACCACTCACCTCTAAGTAATATCCCAGAAGGGTGCAAATCTTAGTTAGTTAGTTAGTTAGTTAGTTAGTTAGTTAGTTAGTTAGTTGTATTCTTGTTCAAGTGATCTACAGAAGGTACCACAAGAGTTCTTGAGATATAGGACAAGTCAAGAGACATACGTATCTATATATAACTATGTACACATACTGTTACAAAAAATAACTTGGTCATCAATACAATAAAAAGGGAAAAGAAACATATAGTACAATATAAATAAAACAATACAGATAAAATGTATGTTGAATAACAAAGTGTAAGAATAAAGGAAATATATGCTATGCATACAGTATGCTATGTGTTATTATATTGGAAATACTCCTCCAACATATAAAAAGCATTGGGATGCAAAAAAGTTTTTTAAAAGACACTTGAATTCGTTCACATTATAAGATCTTCCCTTTATGTAAGCAGGTAATCTGTTATAAACCTTTAGTCCCTCATGATAGGAACCTGTTTGATAAAGAGAGAAATTTGATATTGTTCTATGAAAATCATAGCCCTGTCTAGTAATTCTGCCATGGATACTCAGATTAGTAGTATATTGGTCTCTATTCGTGATAACAAAGAATAGTAAAGAATATAAATATTGGGATATAAAAGTAAAAATATATAGATTTTTGAATAAGTTTCTACATGAAGCCCTATTTTTGGAATTGGTAATTCTTATTATTCTTTTCTGCAATTGGAATATATGAATAATGTGTGGGAAATTATCCCAGAATATTATGCCATGTGTCATTACTGAATGAAAATAGGCATAATATATCATTGTTAAGGTTTTGTGTGACATGATTTGTTTCACAGTTCTAATGGCATACAATGCTAAAATTAGTTTTGGTATAAGTTGGTCTGATCTACATCGCAGCAGATGCCTGAAATCGTGCAGAATTTTATTGACCAAGAAATGTAGAATATATGGGAGAAATTTCATTTGCAGCCTTAAGTAAAGTATGTCTTTCACTGCCCCAAATTTCATGAAGCTGAACCTTCTTCAGCAGCTCAATATGTGGAACTTCTTTACTGAATTTAATGGAAATCTGACAAGTGTTTTAGTTGCTGTTACTAGGCCATGGACAGATGGCTCCACATATGGCATTCTGTTTTGCTTTATAAAGAGTGTCAAGAAAGGGTTTTGCAGATTGGTATTAAAGTGACGCTTTGTTTGTTGCTTACTTTTATGCCTAAATGTAAAATGTATAGTTTCTTTTTTCATGTTTGTGACACATTGAATGTTTTCCCAAGGCTGCATTTTCCAGCACTCCCTTCCAAAATGATGGATGGCAATTTCACTGTATATATTTTCAACTGTATTTTAAACTGCACCTCATTAATGTTGTCATCAGTTTGACTTGGTAGCAGTGAAAGAACATTACATATCTGTACAGTGTATTGCACAGGATTTATCACTTGTGTACAAACTGTAGGCCTTAAAATTCTTGTAGCACCAGCATTTTCACTTACAACCCAAATTAAATTTTTCTCAGAAGTTTTACTTATAAGGTAGTAAAGTACATTCTGAACAGTTTCTCATTCATTGGTTCTAAGGAGTCATTCAGTTCCCTGCTTTACAGAATCAGTGTGAGCCATTCTCTGGTAACAAAAGTTCAGGTCACAGTGATAAAAGAGAATGACTGAAACGGTTAACCATCTTCTGGAACATGCAATACTGTGCCTGTGTCAACTGTGTGTGGCCTAGGAAGACTGTTACATTTAGGAAGCAGATCTGTGGCATTATACAAGGAAAAGAATGTTATGTTCTGATCATTAAAGTAAAATTTTATACTTTCATTGAGACAAGTAAAATCTGAATAACCTTCTCCTAGAGGAAACATAACTACATCACTGACCAAAGTGAGGAGACATAAATGGAAAATTTTACTTTGTACAGTTGCTGCTGTCAGAAGTGATATCCATGAGACATCGTATTGTGCTTTTAACACTGAAGAATACTGGTTACTGAAATGCTGCTAAATTTCAATGCATGAAACACAATGTGTTACTGCCAAGCAGTAGCATAAAGTAATTAATAAAATAACTCTGCAATAACTGTAGAGAATTATGAATTGTACAAATGGTATGCTTAGTGTTACCAAGTTTTGTTCCACCCACAGGTACATGAAACATTACAGGAACATTCCAGGTCCTCATATTGTGATAGTTCCAAAGTCCACACTTGCCAACTGGATGAATGAATTCAAGAAATGGGTTCCTTCTTTACGTGCAGTATGTCTTATAGGTGACCAAGAAGCTAGGGTAAGAATCTTTTATTACAAAAATCGTGCAAGATGTTGGTCTAATTATGCTGTAAAAATTATTTTAATGCCTGTAGATTTAAATGTACATTACATATAAGTGATAAACTAGATGCAGATTTTCACGATTTTAGTTACTCTCAGCTTCGTATTTTAAGTTCCTTTGATTTCAACATTTTTTTTGTAAAATACATATCATGTACTGAATGCAATAGTGGCAGATTTAAAAAATTGCCCATTTGGAGTTGTGCCACTATTGCATTCAATGAGCGATTAACCATTTTATATTCAAAGGTAATTATGTTGTATATAGATGTTGGTTATGCTGTAGACTTTGTGGAAAGCAGATAAGAGGAGTTCTGTCTAAGCAGTCTGTTAATTTTTAACTGTTGCAATTGAGATAAGGAATGGCAGTTACATTTTGCGGGAGGTTGTTATATTGCTCAGTGAATGCAATAGTGGCACAACTGCAAATGGGCCCTTTTTAAATTGTGCCACCTTGTTGATAGGCTTTTGGTTGCTACCAGTGACCCAGGCTTTAGTACATTTGGCTGTGCTGATGACATTATCATAGTCCAAGGTAAATTTGCACACACAGTCAGGGAGCTTATGCAGGGTGCCCAGAATGTGGTGGGGAATATTAGCCCTGACAAAACAGCCATAGTTCCCTTTACCAATAGAAGGAGAATAGAGGACTTGGGACCTCTCACACTTCATAGTAAGGAACTTAAAATGCTGGGAGATGTTAAGTATTTGGGAGTGATTTTAGACTCCAAACTTAACTGGAACCAACATTTGCAGAAAATAATCAGAAAAGTGCAAACCACCTCACGGTGGTTAGATGCATGTATGGTAAAAGATGGGGTCTAAAACCTAATATGGTGCATTGGCTCTATATTAGGGTAATTAGACCTTCCAGACTGTATGCTGACTTTGTTTGGTGGCTCAAGATCAAGCAAAAAACCACTAAAATTCAATTAGGCAGGATTCAAGGAATGGCATGTCTAGTTCTTACGGGGGCTATGAAGTCGACCCCTACTGCAGCAATGGAGGTGCTTCTGAATCTGACTCCGCTAGATCTGTTGATCATGGTGGAGGCGAGGATGGCACTCTATAGGCTGCATATACTAAAGCAACCAACTGTTCAAAAAACAGTTTCAGGCTTGCTAACCGTCTGGAAAAATGTGGGTGACCCTTTATTAGACATGCGGTCGGACTGTACCATTGCAGTTTATTATTATTCCAAAGTCTTCAGTGTCATAATAGACCAGGATTATTGGAAAAACAAAGACCCAGTGTTCCTGAAGGGTGCTCTGATCGGGTTCACTGATGGTTCCAGGGCTGACTGTTGGGCAAGGTCTGGTATTTATGGCATAAGACCAAATAGAATCTTGAGCTTCCCTTTGAGTAAATTTACCACGGTTTTTCAGACTGAAATATATGCCATTCTTCAATGTGCATGTGAAAATATAAGAAGGGCTTATAAACATAAGCGGATCCTCATTTTTTCTGATAGCCAGGCTGCACTTAAGGCACTTACCAGCCCGAAAGTGACTTCAGGACTGGTTGCAGAATGCCTGGATGCCCTCTCTGCGCTGGCTAGCCTGAATGAGGTAACCCTCGTTTGGGTGCTGGGGCACTGTGGCATTCCTGGCAATGAGGAAGCTGACAAACTTGCCAGACAAGCATCAGCTATGCTGTTACTTGGTCCAGAGCTGGCTGTTGGAATACCTAGGTGTTCAGCAAGAGAAGCAATTAAGAACTGGACTGAGTATCAACAGTATATTGCCTGGAAAGATTTATCAGATCCTAGACATGGCAAACATTTTATTAGTAGACCATGTAAAAGAAGAGCTGAAGACCTGCTTAAATTAAGTGGACATCAACTAAAAATGGCAGTTGCAATCCTTACGGGACATGCTCCTATTAGGAAGCACCTGCATATTATGGGCCTGTTTGATGGGGATCCAACCTGCAGATTTTGCAGGATGGAGACTGAAACAGTGCAGCATATTAATTTTTGCTGTGAGGTGTTGGCTTGTCAGCGCTATAATTTCTTTGGGAAGCTGTTTGCTGAACAAAAAGCTATAAGCACAGCTTCTGTTTAATGCAGAAATTTATCACTTTTTGTTCAAAAAATGTTCGCGTTTTTTTGTGAAGCTTATGCTAAAAATTAAATACCCCTGGCGAAAACTGAGTAGTGCTGAACCTAGGTTGGGGTATTTAATTGGTCAATTAAAGGTTAATACTGTAAGCTTTGTTGGCAACATCATAATCTACTGAACTACGGAAGGGATCTTTTTAAAGTAAACAGTTTTAGAAAGCTTATGATTCAACGTTGATGGCAGTGTCCTTTGTTTCTGTTAATTCCCTCTCAAGAAGTAGTTTTTTTTTAACAAAGAAGGCTAACATTAGGAATTACAATGCTGACACAAGCAGAGGCAAGGAAATGTAACATATTTCCTATACTTCCCATGGCTGCTGCTTGAGGCAGCACCGTCAATTTCAACATTTTGTTTCTTGCTTACATGTGGTAGGAAGCTTTTGTTTCTTATTTTCACATTGCTTGTGATCTGTTAATGTCTGAAAGAAATTACCCAGCATCAAGCATTAATAAGTACAATTTTTAATGTTTATAAAGATTAAAATGGTGTAATTTTTGTTGATTAAATATTTACTGTTTCTACGTGCTAATTATTCACAACTGCTTATTCTTTATTTTTGTGTACTTAAATTGTCCTTTCAGTTTCTTGAGTATTGTGTCCAAAATGCTTGCATTTTCTTCACCAGAATATTTTCATAAGGGAAACACTGATGCCTGGTGAATGGGATGTGTGTGTCACTTCATATGAAATGGTGATAAAGGAGAAAGGAGTATTCAAGAAATTCAACTGGCGCTACATGGTTATTGATGAGGCTCACCGTATAAAGAATGAGAAGTCAAAACTCTCCGAAATTGTCCGTGAATTCAAAACAACAAACCGTCTCCTGCTGACAGGAACCCCTCTACAGAATAACCTGCATGAACTGTGGTCTCTGTTGAATTTCCTGTTACCAGAGGTCTTCACCTCATCAGATGTGAGTGTTCACAGAATTAAGGCATGTTGAAATGTTACGAGTATGCAGTAAGTTTCCACTTACATGGGCAGAAGTTATACAGATCTGTAGGCTCGCAAGTATATGGCTGTGTCTTTTGTTTAAATACCGTAGCATGGGCCCTTTGGCTTTGGGGCATTAGTGCTGGATATGCAGGATTTATGTGCATTATAATATGGATAGTTTACTATAATATATTCTTACGGTGCATATATTCGGTATATTTTGTGTTTAGATTGAAATACTTTCCATACAATTTTTATACTTCTGTGCTACTTTTTTTTGGCTCGAACGACCCATTGTAATGAATGTATGCATACAAAAATGTATCCTATTCAAGTATTTCTGGACTTACATGATTTTCAGTATACATGGAAACCTTTGGAACAAATTAAGTGTGTAACTTGGAGATTTACTGTATGGCATTTTCCTGCTGCCATGCTTCCCTGGCAGCACCAACCTGAATTTACTGACATTTTGGAGGACCCTGCTGCTTCCATATTGTAATGAAGCTTACACAGTGTCATACCCAAGAACAGAACTGGCCATCTTCAACCCACAGGAGGGCCAAATAATTTGTTCAGGAATTGCCTTAGGGCCACACATGTTTATATACATATATATAAAAAAGTGGGGGGGGGGGCATTGAATTAACTAGGAGATCCTTACTTATAAGCAGTAAGTTATGGAGGACATGGTAGTAGGCTGTACTAAACTGAATAAAACACAAAGAATGATTGGCTTACTGTGTGCTCTCTTAACAGTGACAACTTACAATTTTTAAACATTTTCTGTGCTAATCAAGTTGCCATATTGTGTTCTGTAGAACTATTGTGTTGTGTTTGTTCAATTGCATTAATGAAATTATTCAGGTTACCAAGGGCCGTATGTTGGTGAGCCCTGCCCTAGAAGGTGGCATTCTTCATTGTTACCAGCAAGAGGACCTGAAGGGCTTAACACTAACTGTATTTATGGTCTTCTGAGATGTAATTATATGTAGTTTGGTGCATAGGTGTAAACATTTAGCAGGAACCTGGTGGCTTGTGACTAACAATGAAGATTCAAGCAGCAGGTTCATCCAAAATATTAATATATATCTATAGAATACATGGTATGAAGGTCACTCTGTAAGTCATGACTTCTTTGTGGTGGGGAGGGGGAGGGGGTGGGGCGGGTGCCAGAAATGTGGCAGCATTGCGTATGAAGTATATAGAGAGCACGTGGCATGTATTTCCTAATGTTACCATCAAATAGGTGTATATGCACAGGAGCCAGTGGTAGGAGATAAGCATACCACACATCCTTTGAGTTGCAGTTTTACTGTTTTATTGTGGCACACAGCGTGAACGTGGAGCAGTGAGTAACGCAGACTACTCATACAAACTGTTAGCAAGTTTCAGAGTAGTCCCTGCAGTTGCTTGTGGTTTGCTACCAGTGATAGGGTTGGCAGGAAACACTATTGGCATCACTTGTGCTAATTTGTGCCACATTGTGCCAAACTGCTATTAAAATATTCTCTTTGTTTGTGTACCATTTCCCATGCAAGGACTGCTTCAGTTTGGGAATGATATTGTAGTTACAAAGACTGATGTCAGGAAAATAGGGAATTTGTTGTAACACTTCCCACCCCCTGATGCCAGGAAATGTTCTTAACATTGTCCAGTGGATTGGTTGTAGCATCATCGTGTAGGACAATGGCATTTTCAGCCAGTTTTGGATGCTTCTTTGTAAGTGCACTATGTAGGTGTCACTGCAGATGTGACTTGCAATACTGTGCATTTGGAGTTCGGTCCTGTGGATGGAATAACGCACACGAACACCTTGGATGTGCACACCATAATTTTCATCAGTTTTGTGGGTGACAGATTTTCCAAACCTTGTGTTTTTGTGGTGACTGTTGATGATGCCATTGAAAGGACTGTTGTTTGACTTGTAGGTGTAGGCCCTTTCTCACCTTTTATCGATTGCAGTTATTTAAGATACCCCCATTGCAGCAAAAGTGTTTCAGATTGATGTAACATGTTGGGGACAAAGTGGCACTGGTACAGGTGTTTCTCTGAGTACTTCGGTTTTTCCCAGTCATTATAATTTCACCACTTCTCCATACTCATTCTTTCATGGTATATAATTGTGGCAACTGACAGCATTGTTAACTAACTCTTAAAAAACTCCTCTGTCCACAATCTGATGATGCATACTATGCTGTGGTGGCAGGGAACACTCTGTAACACTCTTAACATGGTTCTGTTAATATTGGAAGTAATTTCAATAACTGAATGTCTTTTTAATGCAGCAGTATGGTAGGTTAATTTCTCACCTACCATATATAGGGACTCTTTCCCAGTGGCTCCACACATCACCCCACACAGATTATTTTTCATGATGGCTAGCAAGAAAGTGGTTGTTGCTATTCCAGTTGCTGTGAATGGGGGTTCACATGTTTTAATGTAATACATTGCAGTTACTATTAGGTTCTTATTTACCATATTTCAATGAAGGTACAGGAAATTTGTGGTATGAGATTTTGCATAGTGAACAAGGCATGTGTTCTCTTCTAATCAGACAGGTGTTCATAATGTGGTGTCCAAATCTGTATTATGTATCAGTGTGGATTTATGGTCTTAGAAAAAAAAGAACAGGCCCAGTAGTCCTAGTTGCATTTACAGCACACCACCCACCACTCATAACATCCTGTAATGGCACTTAATGGATTAATGTGGGATTTTATAGAGACCAGTACTTGTTATTTGTAGAGCTTGCGTATATATCCACTGAGGTGAAACCAAGCTTCATTACTGAGAGAATGAGCATGGGATCAGTATCTTGAGCGTACACAACCTGAAGGTACCAGTTCACAAAATTCAGTTTTGCTTCACAACCTGGGTCATAGAATTTGGAAACCACAGCTGCCTTACACTGATGCAAATGCAGCAGTCTCCTTGCATTTTATGGTGATGATGCCAAGACACCATTTTGCTGTGTGAATCACACCAAACATTTGCTTGGTATTATCTCCCATCCAGCACTAACTGTCCAACATTAAAGCTGTTGCTCGACACCTGTACATTTTTTGATAAATTATTTTCCTGTGTGGAAATGGTGCATTTAGAAATTCTTGTCAAAATTTATGACAGCCACTATGTTAGCACATATAGCAAATATAAACCCACACAGCAAGGGGAGGTGGGTCTCTGGGACCAGAAAACCTAACGTAATGGGAAGTGACGAGTACATGGGTTTATTTAAAATAATGGCTGGGTATGTAATATATGGGTTTTACTTTTAAACATTTGCATGATACATTCTGTTACACTTCAAGGCTTAAGAAGAACTGTTTATTGTTTGTACTGAGTATCCATGTACCTGGTTATCATTATTAACGAAACCGTAAGGGTTTGCAAGGGATTGTTTTTGTACATTTTTGCATTCTGTTTCTTTCTTAACAGGACTTCGATGCATGGTTCAACACCAATAGTTTCCTGGGAGATGCTACTTTAGTGGAAAGGCTGCATGCAGTAAGTAGTATTCAGATTAATGTTGAGTGTGGTAGTATTGATAGTCTGAACGAAAGCGAAAAGTTGTACCTAACTGATGATACAGTGAAACCCATTTAAAATGACACTGCGTAAGGCTGTTTCTTGCTGAAGCCTAATTTGGTACAAAAATTTTCTTATGTGGTGAACATACTGAAGTGGCTTAGATACAAGACAACCCAGCATGTAATATGACCAACCCAGCACACGAGATGACCCTCCTTCACGTTCTTCCAATTTTTGGAAAAATAGTTGTGCAGGGTAGGTTTAACTTGGTGTATGATTGTAAGTAATTATAAGGTGACCCCCATCTTTCAGTTGATGAATTATGAAAAAAAAACTCGTATTTAGGTGTATATCGTATATATTGCCATTTTAATGTTTCCCACTTAAAAGGGTTTCCCACTTAAGAAGCACACGACATAAGACACAGTCTGGAATACTGGTTTGAACTTGAACAGTTTCACACAGTGTTGCAGCAGCACCATAAATGTGATCGACGCTTTCATACAGTGCTTCTTACATTTTGCTGACAATACTAAGAAGCCTGTTATCTCTGATAAAAACTATGACAGAGTGGAAACAGAAAACATTTTTTGACATGGTCAGTGGTTTGTTTGCTGTGCTTTACAACCACTTGGAACATCTGGTAACAGATGAAGTTATCTTGAAATTGAAAGTTCATGTGATTTTCAAACAGTCTGTACCTAAGAAGAATAAGCATTTTGTCGTCACACTTTGTGGCATGACAGGCTACACGTGTAAAATGAGGTTTATCTCAGTAAGGATTCGTACTGCAACTGCAGAATGACAGCAGCACTTGCAACTATGAGACATCTTACCAGGAGAGTAGAAGGAGTTGGACATAAGTTGTTGGGTAACAGTTTCTTTTCTTTTCCCATTGTATTTGATTATCTGGTCATTAGATACGTATAAACTGTTCTGGTACAGTCCTTCCAAACCATTAGGGCATAACTTTGGACACAAGGCACTAAGAATGAAATGGATGGATGTGAGACAGTATTAGGGGAGATGTGATTGCAGTGGAATGGAAGGGCAAGAAGGAGATATGCATACTGACCAACATGCATCTTCCACCAGTAGAACAAAGCTTCCAAGAGGAACATGACAAAGCCATCAAGCCAACTGTTGCTGAAAGCTACAGCCTCAACATGGGCAACAAAATGGCAAATATTTTATGTTATTAAGACTGTACATTTTTATCATTGATTGAGATATACCAACCAATGCACTATTAAAAAGTATATATTAATCTTTACGAATAAGCCCTGATGTATGTTAGACATGGAGGTTGGACGTATAATAAGTGACATCCTTAAGTTTTTGCAGTGTGTCTATTTAATCTTATTTTAAAGATGTGCACAAAGTGCTTCCAAACCTGTGACTTGACCATATGGATGCTTAGTGACCCCCTGAAGATGACAGCATGTTTCGTCAGAACATGTGTCAGGGCTTATTCATAAAGGTCAATATATATTTTTTAAGGTGCATTGGTTGGTATATCTCAATCCAAATGGCAAATAGTTATTTGAGGAATCGGGTACAGTCAAGCGGACAAAGAAGGTGTTCTTTCATTTGCTGGAGCTGTCCATTTTGAGTATATGGAGCATATTTTCAACTTGTGGCACTAAGATTTCTCATCAAGATTTGAGAATCCACTTGGAGAGATATCTTGTAGAAGAAGAAGAAGGATGACTGGAGAAAATTCACCGCCTAAGAAAAAGAAGGGTGAACACTGTGGCAACAGAAATATATTACATTTCTCTAAGGAACAATGATCGGTGGCTGACAAGATTAAACAGCTGAGATGTGTTGTGTGTTCAGCGTGTGGACTGAGTTTGCAAAAACGTTATGAGAGCAAAAAGTGTTAAGTGGGGCTGTGTGTTACTTGTTGTGAGAATAAGCATATGCTTTGAAATGTTCTTGAGCAGAAGAAGATGTGAATATACATTTTGGAATATTCAGTACAAACGTGCATAAAGAAAAGACTGTTTTCCCATTTTTCTTATTAGCATTAAACTTCAGGTTTCATATTTGGGGCATTAATTCTGTAAAGTAAGAACCACTCTGGAGTGGTCTTCATTAAGATTGAGGTTATGTATTCTTTGTTTCACTTCATTTTGTCCAGTATATCCTGAGATATTACAATTTTTGTTAAACTCTACATACTTTATTGGGAAGCCAAAAATTAAACTCGATCTTTTAGATTTGCTCAAGCAGAATTTAAATCTGGCACAGAAGGGTCAATATGTTTAAAGATAACCCCGTGTTCCTGTTTGTTCAGTTTGTTTACATCATGCTGTGAGGAAATGATACTCTGAGTTCCTTAAGGTTAAACTCCAAGACCATTTCCACACATATGTTCAGATGATGTGATGTTCGCAGCTTACTTCTGATGTGTGCCATCCTGATATTGGTAGGGGAGTGGACCATGTTTGTGAAGCCTCTTAATTTGAGGCCAGTTACTTTCAAATGGCTCTAATGGCTCAGCATTATGAGTGTCTTTGGACCATTTTTGCATTAGTACAGTACTAACAACTAGTAAGGGAAGTGAGACCCAAACCTTGTGAATGCCTTGTAACAAAAGTGAAAGTCAGAGAGGTGCAACCTCATGATGCATGGGCGGTTTACATGGCAACAGAGTATGAGTTTATTGGAGTGCATCGTTACTGTGTAACTGTTGTACTTTAATTGCAATAATTTGAAGTGTTCTATGTCCAAAATTTATTTACAGCTTGTGTTTATGTTGCTTATATGTGTACATTGTTCATCTTTTATGGCAGTTAATTATTTAACACATAGTCAGCATATACAGTAAAACTCGTTTAAGAAGTCCGTGGTTAAGAAAATTTCCTGCCTAAGAAGTCAGGTTAAAAAAGCACTGAAATTCTCCCATTTGATTAACATTACATGTTGCCGTTTTAATACATCCCTGCATAAGAAAATGTCCTGCCTAAGAAGTAACAAATTTGACAACAAAACAATTTTTTTACCCATTTAATACATTTTCTGTTTCAAAATTTTAAAGAATTTCCCCAAGTTTCCATTCGTTCCGTTTCCAAAATGCAGCATTCAAATGGCGCAGTCAGTTCATAGAGGTTAATCTCCAAGGTCATTTCCCCCACATTTCACACAGTGGGATGGTGCATAGTCGCGGCCAGTGCGGGGGTGTAGTATTTCTTCCGCGATGCACAGACTATAGTCAGTCCCCCCTACTTGGTCTCTCACGACAACTGAAAAATTGTATTGGGCGGCCAGAAGCTGATCCTAGCTGTTCCGTGACCTGCATAAGCCTGCGTTTGGCAATGGCTGGCATGTAGCAGCCCACTTGCCACTTCGGCTGCCTGGGACTTGGAGGAAACGAAGGCAGCCAATAGCATTTGAAGAAGGTTAGGCACGTGCTAGTCGAAGTGACACAGTGTTCCATGTTGCTGGGGGGACGGCAGTTTGACGCGAGATAAGTGAGTGGTCAATTGTGACAGCTTGTTGAAACGTAATTTATCAGCAGTAATAAAAAATGTGTCATGGTGTAGCATGATTGTGAAACATTTGTGGTGACTGTGTGGAGATAAGTTACATCAGCAATTCCAGAAAATAAATTCAAGACACTGCAGAGTTAGTGAAAGTAACTGGAACTACTGACCACCCCTTATGTTCTACCTAAAAGTGAACCTATGGAATCTGAAGATGTATCCTGCTACTGTTTTTGAAAAAAGAGCCGCAACCCATGCTTGCAAATATTTCAAGAAAAAGTGAACACCTGGAGTGAAATGTGAACTTGTGAATGAAAAGTCAGTAACAGTATAGGTAAAGATGTAAATAAAACTGGATGAAAGGTTACAGACAAAATGGTTAAATGGTCAGATACAAGTGAGAATATGTTAAGACAGCTGCAAATTATACAAATTCAGCATACATATGTAATAAGTTTATGAAAAAAATTAAAAAATGGAACTTTTCTATCCTACCCTTTTAAGAAATTTCCTACTTAAGAAGTCAGATTTTCTTGGAATTTTAAAAACGTCTTAACAGGGTTTTACTGTATTTAATGTTGTATATATTCTGTGCAGTTGTCGTCCACTCAGAAATTTTATTTCCAGCTGCTGCACAAAGCTAGTTTTTACACTCCTGCATGTTTTAGCTACCTTCTGTAGCCCTCCTCAGGGAGCCGCAATGTTATAAAGCACAAGCAGCATATCATATGTCACTAAATGGTAAACATATCTGCCTTAGCTTTTTGTAACAGTGAATGATGTGTAATATTATTAAAATTAATCAGATTAAAATTAAAATACAAGTGAATATTAAAACATAAAATGTTAGAGTGTGTCCAAACGTCTTGCAGTATTGCATATCTCTTGTTTATGATGGAACGGAGATGCAAGGTTTTGGTACGCAATGTTTACTCCATGTGTGGTCATTCTGCACTGAGTGGAGAGTGATCACTCATGGAGTAAATCAGCATGAGTCATAAACCTGTGTCAATTCAAGAAAAGCTGAACAATGTAAACAAAGCAGATGCTACTTCAAAGATACCATGTAAAAAATCATTGAAGAACTTGACATTTCTGTGTGAGCTTTGAATGCAGTTATATCAAATTGAGATACAGTACTCAGTCTGTAAATGGACAGATGAGCTGGAAAAGGTGAAAACAGCAAAATATGAGCATGTAGAATTGGTACTTACGAAATAATTGTGGCGGGGGGGGGGGGGGGGGGGGGGG
>BLKM01000518.1:2037170-2044670 GCA_013340265.1 Coptotermes formosanus
ACCAGTTGTACGTGTAAAAACAGGCTTATGTTTACGAGCATGTTAGGAGCACTGAAAATGTAGGACTTAACATGTAGAATAGTTTATAGTACTGTAAGATAGGAAATTTTTCAAGTTCATCGCCTGATAAATGAGGGTGTAACTTCATAATTGTGCCCAGACTTAAAGATGTTCTGTATTGGTATTTTCCTGAAACTTGAGGATTGTGAAAGGGGGTTATCTAATGTTGAGGTAAATATGACACTTAAAAGTTTTGTGTTATGCCAGCAGTATTCATTGTACATTAGATGAACTCTTAATCTTTGAAAGTGTGGGCTTCTGTTTTTGTTTTTTGTACTGTACTAAAGCTGACAATTCCCCAGATGGTGGAATTGATGGTGCTTGAGGCTTCCCCATGTCTGCCTGTCATATTTCCCTCCGGAGCCACTTACATGTGTCAGCCAGCTCAAAGAGGTTGTTGCTAGCAAAGATTCGCATTAACAACATTTTTATGAGAAAAGTGGCTAAGTGACTGGAAGGGAATATAGAGAAGGTTGCTTGAGAGGGAAGCATAACAGTCTGGGGAAGGTGTAGAGGTGGTCAGTTTATGGGACTTCTGTCTGTGGCCCTAGTATCCTTCATCAATTTCACATTTAAAATAATTACATGTCTAATCATATAACATCTGTTGTTAGGAACTTTAATTTGTTTATGTGCTTCGTTTTAGGTTTTACGGCCATTTTTACTGCGTCGGTTGAAGTCTGAAGTTGAAAAGCGGTTAAAACCAAAGAAAGAAGTGAAAATTTATGTTGGCCTCAGTAAAATGCAAAGAGAATGGTAAGTGTAACAGCCCAAGTTTCTTTTTCTCAGTTTCATCTTATAGTTTACACATGTGTGCTTGTGCTGGGGGGCATTTGTGTTTGTGCACATGAGATGATGGAATGACCTTTCAGACAGAAGCATTAAACATATTGTATTCATTTAGTGATACTGTCAGTATTTTGGAGTACATAGTATGAAATGTTAGGCAGAAGAGTGAACAATGAAGGGAAAAGATTTGATACTGTTCTAGCATTTCTCTGGAGGGATGGATTTGCGAAATTTTAGTCAGGATGTCCAGTCTGGACCTACTACATATGAACATGTGGCCTTGTGAAATGAAGTATGAATGCTCCGCTTTTGTCTGTGACATGTGGTACAAATTCCTTGTGTCTTGTTTTGTGAAACATACAGATAACCATTTAAAATGGGACCAGAATTAAATAGAAATGTATCTATAATGGGAAATCTTTCCTGATATGTGCAAAACACTTTAACAGTAAATACTGTCAGCTCAGTTGGTATTGGAGATGCGATGAGTTGCATGGCGCAGGTCAGGGCTTGGCGGATTTTCTTTCAATCTAGAATCCAGCTCAAAACTTAGGAACCAGCTCCTCTGCCCCCTCCTCCCCTTTTCCTTCTGTGGATTCATGTTGCAACAGCTAAGAAATGTGAACCTCCCACTATTGTTGTTCTGGTATTGTGTGTGTGTGTTCGTGAGTTTGTGGGGGTGGGGGAACATCCTGCGCACTTGGGTTGGTGGGTATAGTAAGTCATAAGATATCCATATGTGTTGAGCATATTCTTCTGAAATGCTGCTACTTTTTTGAAAGTTTGTAAAATAAAAGACACACCAAGAAAAATCGTATGAAATCAAAATGCAAAATAGGAAGTTGTTACAAGTGCATTGAAATAGAAATTCTCATATTAGAACTCCTTATTCAGTATTAAAATACAGACAGAACTAAGCTGGAAATATGCGTGTTATAGGAACAACAATATCTGTACCGCACAACTTCAGTGTTTACTCAAGACATTTATTCAAGTATCATATATTTACACATTTACACTACATGTTGTGGCATTCTTTTTATTTATGCCATCATCGGGTGCATCCTTATTACCCTTGCATCCAGGTTGCTACTGCAGTGACATTTGTCTCACTCAATACAAATGCCATTGCAGTAGCAACCTGTATGGAAGGGTACTAAGGATGAACCTGATGATGGCATAAATAAAAAGAATGCCACAACATGTAGTGTAAATGTGTAAATATGTGATACTTGAATAAATATCTTGAATAAACATTGAAGTTGTGCTGTACAGATATTGTTGTTCCTATAACTTTGATAATATGCACAGTGGGATGGCTCACATTATAAAGTATGCGTATCATCTGCCATAGCATGCCATACACAAGTACCTGCATGTAATTTAACTGCTGTTGCAGTCACTGAAACCCTCATGTCACACCAAACCCTACAAACTACCAGACACGAAATTTCCTTGTTTCCTGCAGTGGCTTTTGGGGGGCGGAGGTTGGAATAAAAATGGCTGGATGTGGGGGATTGCTGATGGACTGCTTGTTCAACCAGAATTTTCAAACTAAAAGAACCAAACATTAATCTACAATATATTCTTCTGAAATTCTAGGCACCATAGCGACCTGTCACCCAGGATTTATTGAGCCATGGTGTAGGTAATCAAAAAGAGGAATATGCAGCAATGGTGATATAAGGGTTATAAGAAAAGCGTTTGTTGGTAGTTATGTTAGGTACACAGGCTATTTGTGGATGTGTAAGAACATTGCAGATTCATTTCTTGAAATGAGGGGAACTGTAGGCCTACATAAATAATTCAGCTTTGCCTGGTCCAAGGTTCAGTACGACTTAATTGACCATTTGTGTGTTAAAATTTTGAGTTTGATTATTTAATTCCTACATAATTTCTTGTAAATTCCTTTGTTAATAGACAATCAATAGAAATGTCTCTTTCCATTGTTTTATGTAAATAGTCACAGGTTTGATGTAGTTACATTTCTGTTGTGTTTTCATATGAAGGTATACAAAGGTCTTGATGAAGGACATTGATGTTGTAAATGGCGCTGGCAAGATAGAGAAAATGAGATTGCAGAACATTCTGATGCAGTTGCGGAAGTGTTCCAATCATCCATATTTGTTTGATGGGGCAGAGCCTGGCCCTCCATACACCACAGATGAACACCTTGTGAGTAACTGTTTACATAATTTTGGGTTAAATTATTATCTAAATGGAGAAGTTTAACACAGATGTTATTGATTTAAGGTCACTGAAATTGAATGTTGGAATGAGCAAAAACCTTATATTAACCCTTTAAAGACAAAGTGTATCTGTTTTATATGAGGACTCAGTGCGTACCGCGCTGTAAACACTCTCCACGGCAGTTGTAAAAACCAGTCTGTTAATGTTTTATAAGGCAAAAGTTGCTGTTTGTTCTGAGATCCGTACAAAACGCATAAATGCAATGTGGGCACCACGTAGAATTTTTTAATGTTAAACCTGGTCGTACGTAAAGTTACCGCTAGGCTTTAAAATGTTAAGGTGCTGTAAATGGATTTCTGCTGCAGGTATAATTATCATAAATCATAATTTATTCTAATTGCCTTCTTGTCTGTATATGGATGTGAAATAAAATGTTTGTGGTTATTTATGCATTTTCTAGGTGTATAACTGTGGTAAAATGGTTATACTGGATAAACTTCTTCCAAGGTTACAAGAACAGGAGTCAAGAGTTCTCATCTTCAGCCAGATGACTAGGATGCTCGATATTCTAGAAGATTACTGCCATTGGAGAGGATACAGTGTAAGTGCAGCAGTCTGACCAATAATGTTTGATAAACTAATCACAGGGTTTTTGTGTTGTCCAGACAGGGAGCTCCAAAAAATGTAACATATTAGGCTGAATTGCACCCTATATTACTGTCAGAAGCTGAAATAATTTAGCCAGTACTGGCTAGGTTACAAGCTGGATGACAAAGGAATCATGATTCAATTCCTGGCAGGTGTTTAATGATGATGATGACGATGATGGCGACGATGATGATAATGGCAATGGCATTAACATATATAGGTTGTACGTAAATGGGGCAGGAGGAGGAAGAAGATTAGTACAAATTGAAATGACATGCAAAACAGAGATAGTCACAATTGCAGAATATTGGTATAAAATATGAAGAAGATCATATTGCAAATATGGTTGAAAGCCGCAAAAGTGATCAACAAAACATGAATTCAACAGTAAATAGCAATGAAGGTTGTAAAAGAATTAAAATAAAAAAACGAAAAATGACACAAAAAAAAGAAGGCATACATCATACAAAAGCAAGATTAGGAGAGTCCTTTAAAAAAAATGGGAAAGTAAACTAATGCTTGAACAGCAATCAGAAGTCTAGGTAGACAGCTTATTACTGCAGAAGGTACAGTGAAATTCTCTTAAGATGTTTCTGAAAATGCCAAAAAAATCTGACTTGTTAAGCGGGAACACCTCTTAAAAGGCTTGACAGAAATGTTCTGATTTTTATTTTTTGTTTTTTTCATAACTTGTTACATATGTATGCTAAATTTGTGTAATTTGCAGCAGTCTTAAGACATTCTGACCTGTTTCTGTCTGTCCAAGCAGTATGTCAGTGACCTTTCTCACAGGCGTGCCTAGTTTTTCAGAGATTTTGTTGCAAGGGAGATTTGAAATGCCACCCACTTTGTGTATTACATTCAGCTCTTCAGATACTAAGAGTTGTGTTTTATGCCCGTTTTTGATATCACCATGTTCAAGGACATGTGTTATGAAGTCAACAAAAAGATCTAATGATAGTGTTAATTCAACTTTAAACTCAATTATTTGAAACATTCAGTTCACTATTAGCGCTGAAATGAAACAACCACAGCAGGTTCTGGATTAGAAACCATGCTGCTCAATCATGAAATTTTCCCTACATTTCTGGGTGCATCCACAAATTTAGGTGCTTTATGTATCCAAGAAGTGATCATAACACAGATTGTGCCAATATCTTGCTAGTACAGCACCAGTTTTTTCATGGGCAGTAGTAGCCATGTTGATCATGTGTTCAGTAATGTCCTCTGCAACGTGGGCTTCAGAAAGTGTAACAGACATGAGGTGGGATTTTGACAATATTAATAGCGATCATGTGAACTTCTCATTGCTTGCAGGTAGAAGTCATTGAAGGCTAGGATCAGAATGCCTGTAGAAAAGTCTGTGACTGAAAAGGGGCTTGGTTGATTGCAGGGGTGTGGAGGGCACCACATTTGTCCCGTGGTCAGTCTGCCTCATGGTTTCGCATTGCTAACGTAATTTAAACATACTGTAGAGCCTCGAATGAATGGACTGATGGGGGGATTGGGTGGTCTGATAATGCTGATTGTCCGGTACTGAAGGATTATGTATATATACCTTTGTGCGTGCGTGTGTGTGTGCGCGCGCGTGTGTGTGTGTGCGCGCGCGCAGTGCGTGTGTGTGTGTGTGCATGTGTGCGTAGCCTAAAAAGTCACTGAAACACTAATGCAGTGCAGTGTATATAACACTAATGCATACACATAATAGCTACACAACTGTCCTGTTAGCACTGGCACTTTGTTTGGAAGCCCATTGTTAGTTGGAATGTAATAGATAAATATAATAAATCCATGATCCAGGTTATGAAAAGAGTACTACCTCCACGCAAGTCTCAGCAAAAACTGAGTGTGGGTCCATATCTGCTATGTAGTGGCTGCATCGCAAATTAAGACTCAAGACTGCTAATTTCACATATTCCCGTCGTGGATGAATATTTTGGATCCAACAGGTTTATTTCTGGAATCTGTACGTAAGAGTCCATCAGTTTGAGGGTTTACAGTGTTACATGCAGAACACAACTGGCTGTGAGTTAATTTCAAGTTGGCGGCAGTGCATTGTTGCCCAGGCCTATATTTCAGTGCTGTGATGCCCCATTGACACGACAGAGGCACAAAGACCTTTGCAGACATGTACAGTACTAAATAATGTTAACAGCAGCATGGTTAGAAACAAAGTGACTGATGTAGCAACTATGGTGATGGATGAGGGACAGAGGCCAAGTAGTGGGGACAGGCTGATTGCAGTCTTTGCATCGCAGGAGAAATACAACACACATGTCACATGAGGTGTCATTCTGCTGTGTGAAGCTCTTGTGTGAGAATGACCTTGGAGATTGACCATATGAAGTGACAGAATAATTTCAATGCTGTATTATGGAAACAAGGAATCGAAACTTGAGGGAATTTTTTAAGATTTTGATATGGATGAAACGGGTGAAGAATTTGTTGTGCTGTGAACTTATTCACACTTCTTAAGTGGAAAATTTTCTTATATAAGGATGTATTAAAAGGGTCCATGTCCATTGTTAATCAAGTGATAGAATTTTGGTGTTTTTTTAATCCTGATGTCACAAGTGGGAAAGAATCTTAATCTGGGACAGCTTAAGTGAGTATCACTGCAATATCCTGTGGCTACTGAGGGGATACCTGAAAGCAGAAACTGAAAGTGAAATAATAGCAGCATGAGATCTGGCATTACAAACCAACTGTCAGGTGACAGAAATATTGAAAACAGAAACAGACTCTAAATGTAGACTATGTCAACAGTGTGACAAGACAGTAGGCCACAATATCAGTGTGCCCAATATTGGCAAAGGAACAATGTGTAAAGGAACATAAGAGTATGTGCTTAGGTACACTCTAACATATGCAAGGAAGTAGGATTAAAATTAGAAAAGGATCACTGTGCTACCGCCGTTACCTTAACTTTGTTTTCTTCTTTTTCTGTCATTAATTAGCGGAATTCTGCCCGTAGTAAGGGTGTAGTGGCAACTAGTCAAGTCGGTGAATCTGAGGTCCTTTCTCAAAGGAATATTGCATGTGGTGCATAGTGCATCAGATTTGCGACTCACCTGGCTATGTGGAACTATCAACACTCTTGATTGTATAGTACACTGGATTTTATGGTGGCAAGACTTGAATAAGAAATATTAATTACACAGTTCACCATCTGATGTGGTTACTAGCACTTTGAATGAAACACCCAATATTTTTTTATTTTTCACTGGATGCATAACTTCAGTTTTG
Source organism: Coptotermes formosanus (assembly GCA_013340265.1). Lineage (NCBI taxonomy): Eukaryota > Metazoa > Arthropoda > Insecta > Blattodea > Rhinotermitidae > Coptotermes > Coptotermes formosanus. The sequence continues at coordinate 2,044,104 of BLKM01000518.1, forward strand.
TACTCAAATTCTTAAATGCGAATACCACAGTCACAGATAATCACTTATAAATTTTTAAGTTAATAAAACTGCACTTATAATTTCTAGATGTAATTTTGTGGTAAGAGGTCCAAACTTGACAGAGTGTTGCAATTTTGCATCCATACCCTCCAGCGTATCTAAACGGAATCTATCAAAATCTTCTGTAACAACCTCGTCACATTCGCTCTAGCTTACTCCCTCCGAGCTTCGTGATTATTTGTATTGGCTGAAATTCGAATTTTCCTCTCCAGTAAGCTGAAATTCAAGTTTTTGTGTGCTAACCCCAAATTGGTTGTTCTAAAAGTCACACTGGTAATCCTTGAAATAACCCCGGAGTCCCCAGATTTGCAATTACTGGTCAAATTGAGGCATGGCCATTTGTAAACTCTACCCAAGAATTTACTATCAAAAAATCTGTCAAGTATTAAATTTCACAAAGGTGCCTATTCTTGAACTCTGCCAGTTTCTGACAGTTGACAAATGGTAAACCTAATTCTCTCTTTTGACTGGGGTCTGCCTCAGCCATTTGCTCATCCATTGTCGGTC
>BLKM01000518.1:2049670-2122063 GCA_013340265.1 Coptotermes formosanus
TATGTGCACCATGTTATGTAAGTAGTGATGACAAGGGGATAGAAAGTGTGGTAGTGAAAGTAGGAAAGAATATCAAGCAACAAATTCTGTGGCTATGTCTGTCCATGAAGTTGCTAGGTATGCTAAGATAGATGTTAAGTGTAATATTCTTATACCTGGAAAATTGTGATGTCTGGTGACCCTTTGATTTTGGAGGTGCTGGATATCACAACTTGTACTGTATCTGTCTGCGTGGTGTCACATCCCAGAGGACCATAATCTTGATATTGATCAGTGTGAGAATCAAAAATTAATCTCTGCAGGTCGACTTGTGGACAACAAACAGAACCAACTAAACAAGGATGAGATGCTTAACATGATTCGATATGGGGCAAACCAAGTGTTTGCTTCTAAGGATTCAGCCATTACTGATGAAGATATTGACACCATTCTCATGAAAGGAGAAGCAAAGGTGAAAATAGTGTTGTTATATCATAAATTAATGATCAGTGTAATGCAATATGTATGGAAATATCTGCAAAAATTGATTTCATTGGACCATTTGGTTTGCTTTGTAGACAGAAGAAATGAGACAGAAACTGGCAAGTATGGGGGAATCTACACTGAGGAATTTTACATTGGATGCACCAGGCACAGACTCTGTTTACCAGTTTGAAGGAGAGGATTATCGGTAAGGTGTAAGAACAGCCAAGGATCACTGTGCTGTGTTTTCATTTGTTTGATGTGTTCTGCTAGAGGAACCAGTGATGTGGAAAATGAAATGAGCTAGTACCTACAATGACAGCCTGACATCTCATTAAGCTTGTTAATGTAGCTCACTGCCTCACTAATTATGACTGCTGCAATTTGTTATCAAGGCTGTTTAGTATTGCAGCAATCCACTGTGTTCCCTGACATGAGTTTTGTCCGTTTATAAGGGGAGTATGGTTAACATTCACTTAGGTGTGAGTTCCCATTAAACTCTTCTTCATTTTACACAGTATACACAAAATATTACTAAAAGTAATTTATGAATTTCCCTCTTAACTGCAGCATATGAATTTGACTTGCAAGAAGATGGCTGTCACATAGTAATTTGGTCTCATTAACTTATCACAGGTACTAGAACTTGGGGGTTAAGAAATGTGTGTTTTGTATGTGGAGCAGCAAAAGCTGTGATTAGTAGAAAGGTGATCTCCACTGATTTTGTCTTGATCACCATTCTGCCATTTTAGCAGTCCCTGGGTAATCTGGATCCTTGCATGGTCCAGACAGTTGTGGGCTAACTGTAGCCCAGTATTTTCCATTGAAACTATTTATAGTGTACAGTTGTCACCACCGCCACCGCTGCCGCCTCCGGCTCCGGACAGCATTGGAAGTCTACTGTTTCAACAGCAATGCTCCTCTAATCCCACTCTATGGGCCCACTTCACAACGATCTACGAGACTGAACACAACTTCGACGACACCTCCACCTAATATCTGTGATGTGCTATATACATTTCCAGCTTATGAACACCAGCTGCACGAAGAGAACCACCACTCTCTGCAAGAATGTTCTATATGAAGTGTGATAGTGCTGTGCAGCCAATGTTGTTGTTTTAAACACTGTGTTTAGTGTTCTCTGAGCCATCCCACCATAAAAAATTTTAATAACACGGTTTTAATACTCTTATATGTCGACAGTGGTGGTCAACTTGTTAACTTAAAACTGATGGCCGCCACATTGTTCTCCTTCTTTCTCTGTTGTATTGTATGTCCCTGATGATGACAGGCTTCCTGTCGAAACATGTTGGACTCTGCGTAATGAAAATTTCAAGTTTTAAATCTTGAATTTTTAATTTTAAACGTATTTGATGCACATGGTGTTGGAGTTGGTTCTTACGTCACACATTTTCCTTTTGCATTTATTTTTGTGGTAATAGTTTGTATGAAAAAATTGAATTGTGTAATTTAAATCCAGGGTCTTGCAGATTGCACTGGGTATTTATTTCTGGTGCCAGACAACCTTTGATTGATGCTAGGGTTTGAATTCCAACTACAGCTCAGGATGAAGGAATTTTAGATTTAAATTACTCTAAAATGCACTTCAGTGCCTGGAGGCTGGTGGCATGTGAGGAATTAAGCACTGTAGTGTGGATACCGGTTGTGAATGGTTAAAGGATAAGAACCACAAGAATATTGGTTGCCTTCTTAATTTGGATTTCTTGAGGCATTTTATCAGTGAAATATTTCCTGTAGTGCCTTGAAGCACTGATTTGAATTATTTGCTTGAAACTGTTCGTGACTGCTCCTAGAAAATGCCAGAATATTTTTAACTGTATGTTATTACAACTTCCTTATTACTCGAAACTTTTCTGTTGTGATTATTCTTTCATTTCTTACTAGCTGTTCTATCGTCTCTTCAACTACTACAGCATCATTTTAGTTATTAGGCGATATAATGCCTATATACAATTTTGAGGTGAAGGTGTTATGGAATTTGTGTTATTAGACCACAGTTATGAAATATTTAATATGTTTTGGCTGACATGTGGACTGTAGATATACTTCTTGTTTGTATGATAATGATTCATGATTTTTATCTTGGACATCTTGGGTGTTGCATAAATTATGAAATAGTTTATTAATTACCATGAACACAACTAATTTTATTATATTGTAGAGATATGCGGCTACATGTTTCAACCAACTACATGGTCATCGTCAGATTGTTTAAATACATAAAAACCAAAGTTACAATTACAACATCAGTTATGCAGGGAGATTGAGATCTCAGTCTTTGGTGTTACAAAATGCATGTCAATAAAAGTTTTAAAATCAAATAAAATGTATAACATTTAATAGCAAAAGTTGTTGGTCTTGCTGCTTGTTATCTTCATAAAATGCTGCTTCTCTCTGTTGTGGTGTGTAATGGTATGTGGAACCTACCCATTGATACGTTGGCATGACATACTATTTGTATTCCGTCTTATTATTCTGGAGTTGGTTTATTTCTGCATGGTTTTTGCCAGGAGGAGACATGTAAACATGGTTGAAACTTGTAGCCACATATTTGTATAATGTAATAAAATTAGTTGTGTTGATGGTAATTAATAATTGCTTAGTAATGATTCATGAGTTTTTATGATGAGGCGTGTGTAATGTGGTGTGTTATGGGACTAGAGTACAATTAAATTACAGGTTTTTTGTTTTTAAAAAATAGCAACTGTCTGTGGTTTTCTAAGGACTTTTTTAATTCTTCCTTATGCTTGTGGTTTCCTTTAGAGAGAAGCAGAAAATGCTTGGTATTGGAAATTGGATTGAGCCCCCCAAACGTGAACGGAAAGCCAACTATGCTGTGGATGCTTACTTCCGTGAGGCTCTGCGGGTTTCAGAGCCCAAAGCACCAAAAGTAACTATGAAGTCTTCTGTCTTGTTTACCAAATACAATCTTGAGTGGTGGTGGCTGTGTTTTGTATGTTGTCTTTGTAGGAGTTCTTGGGGTTAAAATCAGTGTGTTTATGTTAAGAGAATTTCACTGTTGATGCTGGCCTTTCAGATCACATCATCAGATTTATTCATCACCACCACCACCGCCACCACCACTGTTGTCCTACCACCACCACCACCACTGCTGCTGTCACCACCACCATCACTGCTGCTGCCACCATCACCATCACCACCACCGCCACCACCACAATAATAGTAGTATTCACTAATTTATCTGTTAGTGCATTCAATGGAAATTGCATTGATTTGTTTAATCAGAAATGCTCTTTCTATTCCTTAGGCTCCACGACCACCTAAACAACCAATTGTTCAGGATTTTCAGTTCTTCCCGCCCCGACTTTTTGAGCTGCTAGATCAGGAAATTTACTACTTCCGAAAGACAGTTGGCTATAAGGTCTGTATATATTTTTTATCAGTACTATCAATAATTCAATGAGATGTGGCTTACAGAACTAGGGCAGTCCAAAATTCAGTTTCTTGGCCTTAATTTTTAGAAGAATAGCAATTTTTCACTTAGAGAAGTTCCTGATTGAGAGACTGATGGTTTGGACAGTGACATAGTTTTCTTACATCTGCTGGTGACATAGTTAACTCTGCAACTTTTTTCTATCTGTCCCTCACCTTGCCATAAGAGAAGCTGATACACATTTTGGCATGGAATTAACACTTCCAACTTAAGCCTATTACTGTACTGTTTTGTGAAGTTTTGGATGTAGTAGATATTTGACAAAATATGGGGAAAAATGGTTTCCTTTTGTGCCATGTGACTTCTGTAGTGTGATTAGTTAGGTTTGTGACACTGGGTTACCATATGCAGCAATAGATTTGCATGTGCAATAAATAAACCTTTAGGCCAGTGTGACATATGATACGTATAAAGTGACATGTTTATATTGCATAGAGTGCTGCATGGAACATACATTTGCAGGTTCCTAAGAATCCAGAATTGGGATCTGATGCATCTAGAATTCAGAAGGAAGAACAGCGCAAAATAGATGATGCTCAGCCACTTACAGAAGAGGAATGTGTAGAAAAAGAAAAGCTGCTCACTCAGGTAAAAGTGTTATGAGATTTTGTACTTCATTTTCATGTTATACAAGTCAGTTTGACTGCTGCAACACTCACATGCAGGCAAAAATCTGGATGTTGCACTTTGATATACCAGAATTCAGTTCTCTACATCAAATAATTTCTTGCTTCCGTGAAGCAAGAAATTGGAAACAAGTTTATAATTTTTTCATGTAATTTAATTTAACTGAATTGGTCTTGAAGATCACTGCCTTCTGGGATGTGATTCCACACAGTATGGTAGGAATTTACCAATTTTTCAGAGAGATGCTGCTTCAGTCTTCAAGGTAGGCCTTGCAGTTATTATAAATACTGTAATAGAGCAGTAGACAGAATTTACTTTTATCCAAGTTATTATACCAAATAAACAGGTGTCTTTGAGTTTGTATCATTTGCACATTCTATGAAGAATGTTCTGTCTTTTTTGTCATTTGTATTTTTTGTGAGAATGCAGAAGAAATATGGGATGTGCTAAAAGTTGCTTTGTCAAGACTGTACTCACGCTCTAGGGAACCACTACTTTTTTTACAACCAAGGTGCAAATCAGCTACTCACACCAGTGAAAACAGCTGACAGAAACAACAGATAGTGTAATCATGGGGCTGCCAGCTGTTGTAAATAGAAAACTGAACACAAGTGAAAACAGTCACAATCAAGTAACTTTTCAAACACCCTGTAGTATTTGAGGAAATACAGAATCATTCTGTACTGTACAATTCTGGTACACGTATTAAAAGTAAGGGTTACCTGTAATGAAATATTGATTAATTTTAGCCATGCTTTGATTTTGTTTGATGCGGAAACTAGTGCGTTCATCTTATATGGGTGTGTAGCTCTACTCGTAGAATATACTATTCACGGAGCACTTTAATTTACCAGTGACTATTAATAAAATGCATAATGTCAGTGCTTAGTACATACTGACTCCTCCTCCTCCTCCTCCTCCTCCTCCTCCTCCTCCTCCTCCTCCTCCCCCTCCTCCTCCTCCTCCTCCTCCTCCTCCTCCTCCTCTCCCTCTTCCTCTTCCTTTTCCTCCGTCGTCGTCGTCGTCATCATCATCATCATCATCATCATCCTGTTTTATGTCCATAGCCTCCATGATCTCCTTGCACCTGCTGTCTTTCTTACTGCTGCATTCCAGTGTCGTGTGTGGAGAAATTCTTTGGTATACCTCCAACACCATCACCCCATCTTCCTGTAGGCGGGGTATGGGACTTTTTCCTCTGAAACAGATCGTTACTTTTTTAGGGATACAAGAGTCATCCATCCTTAACAGTGTGGCCAGCCCACTGTAGTTTTCTTCAGGCATAAAATTTTGAAAGTGCAACATCATCATACAATTTGTAAATCTCCTCACATCTAATTCTCTCACCCCATCAGCCTGCACAGGGCCAGATACTTATCTGAGGATTTTCCTTTCAAAGGCATCTGCCATTTTGATAGCTTTTTGGGAGTAAATACTGACCACTGTTACCACATTTACTTGATTGTAGGACATCCAGATGTATTTTATATATTTATATATTTAATAGTTTGTGTCTGATTGCACTAAGCACAAATAAAGGCCATATTTTGTATATTGTGTCTACCATCCATCACTAGGCCCTCGCTTGTCAAGGTTGTCACCTGAAAATGTCGTGGGCAGCTGTGTGGCTTCAAATTCATCTACATTTAGATGCTTATAGTTGAAGTTGGTGATGCTGTCATATGTATAGAATGTGTTCAGTCTACTGTCTCATGGTATAATATGCTCTAAATGCTTGGTCATTAAGCACCATCATTACCTGTTATATTTACACCTTATGATTGACACTGGTTGTAAACCAATGGGCATTTCTGGGCAGTGAAAAAAAAAGAGGAAAACAGGTGGGCTTGCAGTTGAGTAAGTGAAGTAACTGCAGTCAGGAAAATAATGAACAGACACTGTGGGTTCAAGTTGGTTGTCTCCTCTTCCACCCTACCACCATTGCATACTGCCTTTCCATCAACCCCAGAAACAAACCAAGAAAGCAGAGAGAGGTGGCGTGATAGCAAGAACGAAACTGATGGCTGGTGGGAGTGGGGAAGGAACACATAGGGGAGGTAGCTGCTAGGCCAACGTATGGATAAGAATCTATGTTCGTGCTTTCTCTGATGTGATTGAGGTCGTACAGCAGCCCAAGTCTCCCAAGGTGTGTACAGAAAAATATGAAATAATACTTGCAATACAGATGATTAAATATTTCCAGACTACTGCTTGCTTAGACTGGGTTTTATTTCATGTTCCCCTTTTTGTACTCCATTTACTAGGGTTTCACAAATTGGACCAAGCGTGATTTCAATCAGTTTATCAAGGCCAATGAGAAGTATGGAAGAGATGACATTGATAATATAGCGAAGGATGTGGAGGGAAAGAGTCCAGATGAGGTCATGCAATACAGCTCAGTATTCTGGGAACGGTGTCATGAACTGCAGGACATTGACCGCATCATGGCACAGATAGATAGGGGAGAGGCCAAGATTCAGCGACGAGCCAGTATTAAAAAGGCACTGGATGCCAAGGTAAGAGTGCAGTTTGTGCTGTTACCAGAGGTTCCAAAAGCATTAACATCAGACCTTCCACATCTTGATTCTTTCTAATGGCCTGTCATCAGCAGTCAGATAATATTGTAAGACCTGGTGTCTGTTTCTTACCAAGCTGTGTGAATCTGTGCTTTCTTGAGGTGGTCAAATATAATGAAAGGCCTATTTGTGTGTGTGTGTGTGCGTGCGTGCGTGCGTGCGTGAGCGGGCAAGTGGAAGTGTGTATGGTAATAGATTACAACATGTGCTAGACAGTGGCCACATGGAGATGAGGATTGTCATAGCATTATGAAGATCTTGGAGGGTAGAGTCTTTGAAGTCAAAGTGCTAAGGGTTATAGATTTGGGTTGGATGAGGACATAATAGTCAGTGTGGTGCACTGGTTCAAGCAGCAGCAGCAGCAGGAGCAGCATGGGGTGTTCTTTGTGGAGGGAATACATCAAGTGATTTGTCAATAGGGTGCCTGTCTCTTTAACAACCATGGGAACTATTTTTAATAGTGTCTGCTGCTTTGCCTAGAACAGTCCCCAGATGGGTTTCATTTGAACAACCCTGATACATGAAAGGGTTAGTATAAGCTATGTTTTGTTACTAGTTAATTGCATGTAGGATGTAATAGTTTTTCAGGAGCAGTGTTCCAAATCATAGTATTTTCCACAGTCAACAATTTTTAAAAGAATCGTGTATAAATCATGCATCAGAGTTCCTGATCATGAAATTTTAAAGCACTTAATCGACATTGTGTGATGAAATATGATTAATGCCATGATGCTGAGTGCATGAATGGTGAAACTTCTTAATATTGTTTTTGTAGAGACCAGAATTTTGAACAGTTATTTAGAAATACTTTATAAAAAGCAGTGTTGTCCAGATTTTTTGTGGAACACAGGGTTTCCACAAGAAAAGTCCATTGTTATATAAAAAATAATTACATATTACAGATGCTGTTGTCATTGTATATTGCACTTAACATAGTGAGATTTTAGGCTTTTTCCACCATATATTTGAGGTCTTCAGTCTTCTGAGATGTTCCACATTATTAGTGTTCATTACTAATGCGTGACAGCTTGTTGGTCCCAAAATGACAGTAGCAAACTACAAATTGGCACTCTGAAATGTCCCAGAAAAGTGAAGATCCTGTGTAATATCCCAGAAGAGTGCAGGTCCCATCAGCATCATGGCGGAATCCTGAAATTACGCATAGTGAAGACGTTTACTTAAAATAATTTCATTATTATTTGACAGTTATTCCTTAGGTCGGGTATTGCTGACATGTTCCAATGCTAGAACAAACACAACAATCATATTTTAAAAATGAAGTTTTTTGTTATGAAACCACGTACTATTTTTAAGGTTCTGTTTTTTATACCTGAAATGTGAGTTTTATTTCTAAATACCATATTTACTCATGCATAAGGTGAACATTTTCTCCTAATTCATCATGTGGAAAATGGAGGGTTGCTATATGATTGCACATGAAGTTATACACGTTCTGTATAGGTGTTTTCCTGGGAATTGAAGAACTTGAAGGACAGTCATCTTATGTGTGAGTAAATACAGTATGTGCAATTAAATAATATGCTGATCTTATGTCCTTGTTTAACATTTATTTTTTCTGTACTTATTTGTGGTCTAGCTTTTTCCATTTATGTATGAGAATTATGTTTGCAGTCCTCCAGAAATGTTTAAGTGTTAAAGGGTTCTGTCGCCATACGAAGTTTGGAAACACTGATATGGAGAGTGTATTATATGTAAATATATTGTCTTTATTACATGAGGACTGTCGATTTGCATTTGTATTTGGAGCCATTTTTACAGAGAGCTGCATGAAGTAGGGCTTTACTGTACATGTTTTTGGCTTACAGATGGCACGGTATCGTGCTCCATTCCACCAGCTGCGGATAGCATATGGAACAAACAAAGGCAAGAACTATACAGAAGAAGAAGACCGGTTTCTTGTATGTATGTTGCATAAACTGGGATTTGACAAAGAAAACGTGTATGAAGAACTGCGGGCTGCAATAAGGTGAGACTTAATGAGAGTTCTTTTGTTTTACAGACAGTGATCTTGATAACTATAAGTGCAGCAAAATATCTGTCGTCCCACATCTGATAACTTAAAAATCCTGATAGTCTGGCACTACAGGAGAGTTGTCCGAGGACTGGAAGTTTTGTTAACTGTAACATACAGAACACTTATTGATTCTGTGACTTTATCATGGGTTATCTGGATGTTACATTGCTAGCACAAACTTCTGAGTTCTCATAAGTTGGTATGGTCTCAGACCCTGGTGGCATCAACTGCGGTTTCACTCTGTTTATTTGGCGCAATCCATAGCATTATTGTGAATTCTGTTTCCATTGTGTTGTATGTGGCACATGTTAGTCTTTGTTTGAGCTATTCTAATGGTTCCAGAAGATCCAAAGATGAGTAAACAAAGTTCTGATGACAAGAGGAAATATGGAACTTTAATTATTCCACAGCAACTCAAAATAATCAGGAAGCTTGAAAGTGGCCAAAATCAAAGAGAGGTTACAGCATTTGATCATCAACTGTCTTGTGATAAAAAGAAACGGAAGGACCAAATACAATTCTGTATGGCATTTAGTGAAAATGTGGAGGACCTTCTCAAGCAACAGACTTTGAAAGAATCAAAATTAGTCCAAGTGTAGGAGCAGTGACAAAAAATTAGCAGTAAGAACTTAGGTCAATATAGGTACTGTGTGATGATCCTGGCACCTGTCCAGTCTCGTGCATGCCAGGTTAACGGAACTTTGCCGTAGATTTGTAGCATGAGGGCAGTTTATTGTTTCTGTGACGAGCGGGAAAGTGAGACATGGCTTTTTGCACAATGCCTAGTTTGGTTGCTTGTCCTCCTACTCTTCCTGCTGGCCGCATTTCCATTTTATATGGGCCAGGATATGTAAGGCTTCCTTCTTCTTTCTTCCCTCCCACAAGCTTTCCCTTTTCAATATCATGTTCATTTTTCCTCTCATACAGTTAACTCCTCACTTTTTCGTGTCTATTAATGCCAAGGTTAAGTGGCATGCAATGAAGGCATATGAGCAAATGAAGGAATAGCTGCACTCATGCATAACCTCAGCAATAAGGGGAAGTGAGCGGTCAGGTTCACACCCCAGCTGCTTTACTCCCAGGGAAAGAGCCTCCAATACGTGTTGTGTGGGAGGATGGGTGGACCTTCGATAGTCTGGAAACTTTGAAGAAGAGAAATGTGTCTTGCCGCTGTTGGGAATCAATCCTGATTCCTGCCATCCACCCCAAAACCTAGTCACTCTACTTACTATGCTGTTCCAGCTGCATCCGTCATTTTATGTGTACATATATGTGTTTGCATGTGTTTGTTACAGGATTGCACCCCAGTTCCGTTTTGACTGGTTTATCAAGTCACGGACAGCAATGGAGCTTCAGCGTCGGTGCAATACACTCATCACACTCATCGAGCGAGAAAACCAAGAACTTGAGGAGAAGGAGAGGGCTGAGAAAAAGAAGCGAGGCCCTAGGGGAGGCAGTGGGGCAGGAGGAATTCTTAATCTGGGTTCAGGGGTAGGAGGTGGTAGTAAAGGCTTACAGAAACGCAGGAATGAAAACATTCCAACACCTGATATTAAGGCTGCCCGAAAAAAGAAAAAGGCAAGTGAGAAGTGAAAGGAATAAAGTGACTATGAAGTGACTACTGCATGACAATGACTGTAGATTTTGACATGTTTGGTGTGCAGAATTAGTGTCCGTATTTATTTTCAGACACATGTAATTTCATCCCTTAGTGCTTCTGTTTGGTGACTGACAGATTTCCGTCACATCAGAACACAAAGTGTTGTATTTGTGGGCAGATTGTAGCCATCTATCACTTAATAAAAGAGCACGTAATTGTTTAAAGTTTTGTGTTTTAAGATGTGACACACAGAAGGTAATCAGAGTTAAAATTTTTAAAGTTTCAACATTTATGTCATTTCCTAAGTGACTGATGTGGGGTAGTGAAGCAATGCAAGGACCTTGGTTGTTACAGACCAGCCCTGTATTTTCTAAAGTTATAATGTGTAGTGATTATTATTAAGATTGTCTTGACACAAACTGACGGATTTATGTTGTATTAATGTTTATAAATATATTTACAAGTAGTATGGTGTGCTTAATACATAGCCTGAGCAGCTATACATCTAAGCGTTTCTATCATAAAATAGTCATACTGGTGCATGAAGAAATGGTATACTTCCCCATGAAAACCATATGTTTACTTAAGCTGTTTCAAATGTTAGCACATTCTGTGGCACATAAAGTAACTGTTTCGTAGATCAGCAATTGGCTTTCTCAGAACATAAAAAAGTAAAATATGCAGAGTGTGGTTTTAGTTGTTTGGTGTGATTGTGGAACTTTGTCGTTCATATTAACACAGTCTCCTTGAATGATGTGATCTGGTCATGGTCATGCAAGGCCATTGCTTCATTTCTGAGCTCCAGTTACGGGATTTTAGCTTCCACATAAATGCATGTAGTTAATCACATGCATTATAATTCCATTTGCTTATACATTTTTTGGTCCTACAAAGAAGTGACTTACGGAAATTCCCCTTTGTTTCATTCTATGACTGGGGATTTATATGGTCCAACTACTTGATTTTGTATCTGGAATTCTGTGAGGTAGTGCAGTGCTTAAGTGTGGTAATGTTGGAGGTGGACAGAAAATTAAAACATGTGTATAATTCACACTTTCAGTGCAGTCAGTGGTGCTTAAAAAGATGTTGATAAATTTGAGCATGCTGTGTTTTATGAATTTGTGAATTCTTTGTTTGCCATGATTGCAACAGAAACAATGTATTTTGCATAGATGCAGCTTTAAAATGGAAACAAAAAATATGGGGAAAGGACAAGCGATTGGAAATCATGGAAGATGAGGGAAAAGCCTATATTGCTTTGGTAATTTTGGATCTGACTCTCCCTGCTAATTCACACATCACTGCCCTTTTTCCAGTCATGAGACAAATGCCAAAAGGGAGCCAAAAGATTTTTTTATATTCTCCATATGTGTATATTCAGTGCATGTTTTATGCACCACAGTGTTTCAAGCAGAGAAAGCATTCATATTCTGACTTAGAGTGTAGCTTGGGAGACAGCTGTTGGAGGTAGTGCAGCTGCCACAGTACAGCATCAGAGGATGACCTTAATTCAGCTTAACCACTCTGAAGATTCCAGGCCAAATTTTGTGTTGCTGTGTGTGCTAGCCATTGAAAAAACATGGAAGTATGTGAAACTAAGAAATGTGATTCAGCACTTTAATTACCAGACTGCTTTGCAGCTTCTGACACAAAAAACATATCTGGACAATGTGTATTGTAAGTACATACATTTTGGTTGTACATAAACATCTTGAACTTAAAATTTCCAATCATCATTTTTTGATTAACTTTTTTTATATACTAGTGCACTTTGTCTCTAGAAGTGGTAGTTGAATCAGCATTATATGTTGGGTGAGATGTATTTTAATGTGAGACAAATGGGTTAAGGCTAATTCACACATACAGGGATGTGCCCATGCAGTGGCCTGATTGTGTCATGTCATGATAATCCACACATACTAGACTGTGCTCCTACCATGTTTTGACAGTGCTGTGTCCTTGAAAGTCTGCGTAGTAGCCAGAAGAATCCATACTGCTAATCCATTGTGTGTTGCCTGTGTGTGTATTTAATGTACAAGCAGACCCTGAGCATGGAGACAGTACACTTCATTTCCACCTGTGATAAAGAATTAACAAGTTGTGGTCACGATGAGCGAAGAAATGCATGTAGGTCTTCATGTGAAATGTGTGCTTTCCTCTTCAATATCTGATTTCATGATGATCTGTTCAGAGGTGTTCGAGTTCTTTTACTTACACACATGCCTCATTCTAATCACCATAACTCACTCTTTCCTGGAAGTGATTCAGAAGAAACTGCATCTGCTCCTGCAAACACCATTCGGCTGCCTGACCATTGGTGGTCTCCCTCCTATGCAGTGCTTTTCTGTAGTAAGAGCAGAGCTTTACCCATGTCAATTTGCATTCTGCAACTGAATTAAATAAAGCCACTATATTATGTTTGTTGTACTACATAGACGCATAACATCAGTAAGCTTTTGTATGCTGAACAAAATATTTTGTAGCTTGTTTGTTACATTTTGCATGAATTTCTCCATTTCTTTCCTTCCAGCAATTGTCTTTGACCAGATCATTATCACAGTTGTTTTGCTGTAAGTTTTACGAGCACACACTGTTGAACCAAAATAATCAACTTTTCTTCATCCACGACAAATGTAATTTAGTTTGGTGGATGCCAGCTGCACTTAGATTTGTGGTTGATAAACATTCTGGTAACAAGCTTTTCAAAGTGTGTGTGGTAGCTGGAAGAAGCTGAACCTGAGGTGCTATTGCAGGTTGCCCACAGGCTGTTGCGAGATGGCCAATTTTAATTTAAATATGCAGTACTGTGCTGTGGCCTTGAGAAATCACTTTCAAAGTGGTCTATGGTGGCATGGTCAGAGCACAGCAGGTGCATGGTTATGCATGTGAAAACCAACACTGTTTCACTGTGTTGTTGAAATGGAAATAACACAGCCTGATTCTTTAGCAACTCGACATGATCTGGGCACGATAGGGGCATATCCCTGTATGTGTGAATTAGCCTTCAACATTTAGCATTTGGCGTTTTAAATGCCACGTTTCTGCTGCAGCCAGCACATTGTTCAATTCAACCTTGAAAGTCCAGGAAATTTAAATCCAAAATTAGCCACTGACAACCAGGGTTCGTTTCATTTTAAATCCCCTTTTCTGCACCTGCTGATACTATCCATTGTATTTCCTGCATTTTTGAAGTTAAGAACTTCAAATTAAAACTTTTGTGGTTGTCATCCTGTTGTGCTTTTCACTGTCCTTCAATAAAAATTCAAATGTCAGTCCAAACACAATTCTCATTTATATTTCACATTTTTCAGCTCCATTTTTGATCCCAAAAAGATCATCAGACTTGGCATAAAAACTGTATGAAACAAAAAGTACATGCTTAAGAATGGATGCACGTACCCGTTCTGCAAATTTCAAGGCAACCCACCTATTTTTACATAGGTTAGTTTCTGATCCTTTTTAAATTTATTTTCACTCTACATTTTAGTGTCTGGGATTATTCATTTCAAATAGCACTGGGGACACTGGTAGAAAATTTGGAGTCTACTGTACCTGTCATCATTATCATATTTTATCAGAAGTTGTTTAGGTTAAGTCTTCTATGTTTGTTGGTCTGCTGACTTACGAGTATCTACTTGCTGAGGTGAGTTATTATGCAGTTAGTGGGAAAGGAAAGGAATGCATACAGACGTTAATTGAATTGTCTAGTGCAGTATGGGATTAGTGTCATGCGCCTTTGTCACCTTCCTGTAAAAGCGGCCATTTCCTTGTGGTCAGCGCTTTACCTTGCTAGCTAGGAGAGGTAGGGTGATGATGTGACATACTAGGGAAAGAGAATGCATGTTTTACAGATGATTCTAGTGAGAACACGTGTGAGAGTATGAAGTAGAATACCACTGCTGTGGCTGTGTGTGTGCGTGTGTGTAAATAGACTCCTGAATCTGACACATATGTAAGGCTACCAACAAATGTGCATGTTATGTGTTTGACAGACATGACAGGAAGGCTCCTGGCGATGCTGTTATGGGTGTTTGCATTCTGCAGTGGGTCTTCATGGAGTAAGTGGTTAGCTAGGATTGATTGGCTAAGAATGCAATATGTTCATGATCTCAGGGTTACTTTGTAAGTTCAGTGTGACACATGCTCAGAGATTAATTTTTTAATGTCAGTGGGATGCATGTTCGGAGGATAGTTAGCTTTGGGTGTGATTCATGTTCAGCATATTATTCTGTTCATTCACTGCAGTTAAGCTGTAGATCTAATGTTCTCAGCAGCACGATTGCATCAGTTGCTGTGCATGTAGTTCTGATCTGCCAAGGGACCTTCCCTTCCTAATACCATGTCACCAGAGAGGGTCAGAACCAGTGGCTGTTACCTTTAAACCAGATCCAGCTACCTGACCCATGGGGCTAGATTAGAATAATATGCATAATAATAAAGTCACATGGGTGGTGGCAGCTGTACCAATGTTGTGCGCAGCTCCCATGTGGAATTCTGGATTGGTGAAGAGACAATCTGGACCTCCGGGAGGGCTGTGGAGGGTGCAAAGAAATATGCCGGTCGGTTGACGGTTCTCGGTGCGAGACCGGGGCAACGGCGGTATAGAAAGGGGACCAAAGGCAAAAATCTTTCTTTCTGCTGTAAGGGGTTCTATGTGATTTGTTGAATAATAGTTCCGCGCTTGTGTCTATCTTCAAGGCAACAGATCAGTCTTTCCACTGTCGGTGCAGTAACATATGGGAGGCCAGGAAATGCAGACGGTTGGAGATTCGGAGAGTGCTTCGTTTGTTGTGTGGCCAGTTGCGTTGAACTGCCTTTAGTATTGCTGCAGAGTGAAAGCTTACAGAACGAGACATCACGGAACTTATATTAGGAATCTGCGATGCACATTCATTGGAAGACGAAGGCATTTCTTCTCAGAATGAGAGTGACACAGATTACATTACTGACAAAATGTACACAGTGGATTGACGATACGCATTGTCGACCTGCTGTACCTGGGGTCCATAGGTTTACACATTTTACAGATGGCCCTGGTGGGTTACGACAGACAGGCGCCTGACATAACCAACGACTCTATCCCACGTAGCGTTTTCATGCTCTTTTTTAGGCGCGTTAGAAAAATTTGGGAACGCTAATATAGCTTCGTCATGTCAATCTGTCTCTCCGTCCGCTTGGAACAATTCGGCTCCCAATGAACGGATTTTCGTGAGATTTGATATTTGAGTATTTTTCGAAAATCTGTCGAGAAAATTCAAGCTTTGTTAAAATCTGGCAAGAGTAACGGGTACTTAACATGAATACCTAAGTACATTTATGAAAATATCTCGCTCAATTCTTCTTAGAATGGGAAATGTTTCAGACAAAAGTTGTAAAGAAAATCAAAACACAGATTTTATGTTCAATAAATTTTTCCAGAAAATGGTGTCGTTTATGAGATAACATTGAGAAATATGGTACAGCCAGACAGGCCACAAATAACAATGTAATACAGCGCATACGCGTTTCATGCTAGATAACTAAGGCTAGAGACACACATTCAGAGTAGGTAATACATATTGCTTTTCCATTGTAACTGTGGTTAGGCGTATGTACCTTAATGTTACGTTTATGCCTACATTACGTGGCTTGTTGAAATTATACAACGGCTGGTGGAAGAGACGAACAGATATTGTCACCAGCACTTGGACACACAGGAAGAAAGTCCCCACTCTCTGATACGAATGTTCAAGAAATGTATTTGTGTTTGGCAATTAATGTTCAGATGAACCTCGATCAGAAGAATACTTTTAAGGATTAATGGTCGACACAAGAACAGTTTTACACGGCCTTTCATGGGAACGCTAGGAAACATGACACATTCTTTCATATGCTTCGATCCCTACCTTTTTGTGACAACAAAAGACAACACGGATGACGGCTGTAAGCGACTGTGGGAAATGAGTACTGTATTTAACAAGCTCTGTTATTCATATGCTAAATATTACAGCCTGACTGAATATTTAGCATTTGATTCAATTGTGATATTCAAAGTTAGAATCATTTTCAAACGGTAGCGGCGTGAAGCTGTAACCATGCCATTACAAACTTTATATTATTCATTCCTAGCATAGTTATTAATTAAATACAAATTCAACCCAACTAATGCATAGATCAGCTGGTATAGTGGGTTGTGTATTGTTCAGGGAACGGGTGAACACAGCCCCCTATACCGGCTTATCAATGAATTCCAAAGTCTTGACGACCACACGTGACCAGACTTTACATGCAGACTGCTAAATACAAACGATCCTCAGTACTGTGCCTACCATCCGCACCAATATCCACCTCCTAAAGCACGGGTACGTAATATACTTAATATTGCAACTATCGCTCTACCATCGAATATTTTAAACTTCATTTATTTTATGTAAATTTCACGACATTTGTTCACATTTGTATTTTAAATAATTTCATGCCTTTAATATTTTCAGTAAAACAAAGATCTACTAGTGAACTGCATATCAACTAACTGTTCTATACACTTTTATACGTTGTATCGTATGTAAAATATTGTAATTCTGATTGTGTTATTTTAAGTTTTAAACGTATCCCTGAGGATGATCCCAATAGGGATCGAAACATGTTGGAACAAAGTATTGTAACGTAAGAAGGTACTGAATAATAACAGTGCATTAGTTGGGATGAATTTATACTTAATTACATGCCATTAGGTCGTCATCGTAGTCCTTACCTCTTCTACCTACTCACAGTAGGTGTCGAGGTTATCTATTTTCACTTGATCACATTCAGACACAAACCACAGTCGGTAGGACTCCTCTGGTGGGCTCTTGTGAATGCGGTAATGAACCTCCGGGTTCGATAAAATGCGGGGAATTTCTTGACTAGCTGAGAACTCGTTAGCTTCTCAAGAAGGCCTCTGCTCCATGGAGTTAGTGGTTGATAAAGTAATACTTTTTGTGTGAATGTGGTTCCATTTTACTACCACGTAAAATTTCATTCACGTAAATGTTGAATAATGTAGGTGATAAAGGAATAAATAAATAGCAAGTTTCGAAATTGCCTAGTATGTAACAATTATAAAAAAATGAGAAGAATCGTTGAAGCAACAACTTGATACCTAAATGCATTACGGTGTTTTGGTTCAGAACTCACGGCTGAACAAGGGCTAGCCGTTACTGCTACGTTTTGTAAAGTGTTACTAATTGTGTAGAAATATGCTTGAATTGAAATTTGTGAGGTACATTAGTTGAGAAGCACTGAATATATCTGAATGTTTCTCATGACTCCTATTTCCACGAATTGCCTCTAAATTCGTAGTAAGAAGGCATTTACTTTATTCTTCTAATCGGATATTTCCAGTTATGTATTTACTTACGGACGCTTTTCAGACTGCGTCCCGTATGTAGTGTCAAATGAGATGGGAAGGTGATCAGAATGATAAATATATTCCTTGACACTGTAAAGGAAACAAGGAGCTTGATCCTGTCACGGTATGCTTCCAGGAATTATGCAATAGAATCTGAAAAAAAAAAAACAATTTGTTCTGATGTTACATTCGACACTCATTAAAGGCTTATATTCAGATCTTTTAATATCTGGGTCTTTAGATTATTTAAGCTATGGTTACTTTGTTAAATATAGTTTCCATCCCATGATATTACGATAAAACAGAACACTTGTTCATAAACTGCAAAATATGACACTCAAATATGTGCAAGAATGAGAGTGCTTCGTGAATATATATACAAAAATAATTGTGGGACAAGGGAACACGTACACATATTTTAAAACAGGCTGTAGGAAGATAGCACTTCCTTTTTAGAGTCTGTTAACTCTCCGTCCGCCTGTCTGCCATGTGCGTGACTTAGTAGTAGCTACTGAAAAGGTTTTCGGAATTTCTGGAAAACTGATATAGGAGTTCTATACGAAAAGATATCCGTCAGTCGCGAGTTTCATGAAAATCTTCTCAGTGACAGACTTTACTTAAGGAGATCGGTAAATTTCTATCCATAATTCGCACATTTCTTCCCTCATTTTGGTGAAAATTGGAGTGAATATTACAATTCTTAAGGGAAAAAGTGAGGTTTTGCCGTGCTTTCTACATTTTTCTTCCGATTACAATAATATTCGACACGTAACGTCCACAGATATTTGTTACGCTCTTGTGATTTTCGTAAAAAATGGTGTGGTGAAAGTCATATCTTATTCACGGCTGTAAATAAATTTCTATCAATGCTCTGTTAAAGTCTGTGTACTACATCACGGACTACGTGACTTTCACTGCTTTTTCGTTATTGTTGCTGTATAATTCGTATGTAAATTGCGGGCTCAACTGAGAAAAAGAGATTTGCATTAGAGCGTCATGTAAACTGTTGCTTGCTGGATGCCTAGTTCTTGCCCTGTCCTATTGATTTACTTCAGTTGCGAGCGTGAGTAGTGCTGAAAATAAAATTAGATAGGCCTACATGGAGATGCTTGCTAGTATTTGGAGTAAATTCTTTATTTATTTCTTTGCCAGAAATGGGTCTGTCGTATGCTGGGATGAACATTACGTTCACCCACTAATATACGCCGTCTTTCATTGAGTCATGATGGTACATGATGTCACTGCAGTAACGATATTTATTAATTGTTATTTTCTATTAAACATAGCTGAAATTAATTATCTTAACAGAAGAGATTCCGTTGTTTATCTTATATTATGTACGACGACTGAAGCAGTTGAATCAACTATTTTTGATTATAGAAACAACTATTTGTAAATATTTCAACGCTTGAAGGTTGCTATCAGGGAAGAATATATGAAGATCGGTAGTGAATATTTACAGTTAAGGTTTTTCTGAAAGAAATCTCTTTCTTGCACATTATATTTATTACAATTTTGTTTTTGTATTAATTGTTTTAATACAAAAATAAAATTGCAATAAATTATAATTTACAAGGGAAGTGGTAAATTTTGATGGGGGAAAGTAACAGTCATCTCGTGCAAAAAAGTCATACTTAAATTGAGTTTTCAGCAAAACCTTTTTTATAATTATTTTGTCGTAAATTGTTGATCGCGTAACGAAACGCTTCCTGCACATTTCGTATCTTGAAGACAGACGTTAATTTTTTCACGATTCAGTCCTCGTCTGGTCCCAATTCAGTTTCGACCATATAAGAAACAAGGCTCAAAAAAGATAAAAGCCAGCATGAACAATTTAATATCGTAGTCATCGCGACGATATATAGTACTGAAGGGAAGTGGTACAAACCAATCTCTAACATAACCATGGAAACTGTAGTGTAAGAGCCGAAATTTTATTTACAAGGCAAGCATTTAATATATTGGAAAGGCTTATTTAACACACTTTGGTATCTCAGGCTACACAACGTCGATGATTAGTGTAAGACTGTACTGAAACTTAAAACATGCGGAAGGTAACGGTGGATTAGCGTGATGTACTGTCCGAAAATTTTTCTGGAATGACTGAAGAAATTCACAGTGGACCCCAGGACAGGCCGTTCTCCAGCCGAGATTAGCCTTCGGCACTCCCAAAATACAAGTTGGAAGCGATGTCATCACGCTCGGTGAGACCGTCATCATCAGCAGTGGCATCACCATTATGTTCTTTTCTTCTGCCTTTGGGATTACATTCTGAAGTGATTTTCGAAATTTGTGATCCTCCCATTCTTAGTAGGCTTACTGTTTTCCCCAGCGTTTCCTGTAGCTATCAATATTTGAAATTATGGGAGCGACGTTTAGTTCTTTTCTAATATCTTCATTGCGAAAGCAATGCAGTCTTTTACAGTCTTTAAATGATCTCAAATAATTTCTGCTAAATTTAGTGAACTATCACCTTTTGTGGTTCAGCACTGTACGATAAGGTGGGCACAGCCATCACCCTACAATATTTGATTTGTGTTTCTTTTCGGGTTTTTTTCGCGATTCTTTTTGATGTGCTAGATATTTGTCTAAACTCATTAAGTTTCATTGTGATATCTTTATTAGTGACGTCACAACCTAAGTAAATGAAATGTGATACTTGTTCAGTCAGTTCATTTTCTGTTACAATTTTTGTTCGTAGGGGGAACTTTCGGCTGAATGCGACAGCCTTCGTCTTGTTGGCACAGATCTTAAAATCGCAATTTTTAGCAATTTGTTTAAGCTTATATACTGCCCTTTGGAGATAATGTTCAGATTTTTGAAGAATTATTTGGTCGTCAGCAAGAAGGAGTTTGCTGATAAAAGTATTATTCGCTTGTATCCCTGGATTTGTCGTAGTTTTCCATATTCGAAACATGGCCTCCACCTAAGTTAGATGTTAAAAAGAGTCGGCGATGAACTATACCCTAGTCCCACTCCTTGAATTTTGAAAATTTCTTCGAAAATCTTGCTGCTAATATCTATCTGTATGGTGCTATTTTTATATAGGCATTTAATAGTCTCTATAAGGTGGGTTGGATTGAGGCATTTATAGAGGATGTTTCGTAGTTTGTTGCTCTCTGTTTCATCCAGCGCCTTTTCGGAGTCCATAAAAGCTATACGCATTTGAAAGTAAGTTTGCGTCTCTTCTCTATTATTTGCTGCACATCAAATATAGATATTATTTAAAGTACACCTCCCGTTCCTGAACCCTTGTTGCCCCTCTAGAAGAACTGCATCCGTTGCTGTTTTGAGCCTTCCATTGATTATTTTGGCATACTTGTATATTTTATATCCGCCATTAAGGACACCAGTACCCCTTGTTACAAATGTTCTTATCTCCTTTCTTGGTGAACAGAATTACGCGGGCACTTCTCCAAGTATGTGGTATATAGCGTATTATCCAGCAGGTATTGATGAAAATATGCAGCCTAGCAATAAGGGTTAAGCCTGCGTAGTTTAGAATTTCGAGAATAATTCCATCGCGGTCAGGGGCTTTCCTGTTTTTAGATGATTTCAGGGCCATTTCGACTTCGGAGAATTCTGCTGAGTCGATGTCTGTGGTGTAGCTCAGCTCAAGATCTGTATTAAATGTCAAAATATATTAGACCTACCAACACATGAAGCCACGTATCGGCATGTATAAGGCACACTGTGGAGCTGTAGACCATAATGAATAATGTAGCTGGATTGGTTTTTTGTATTCAAACACACTGCCTACATACATAAGCCACTTTACCCTGAACAACTAGGCTGCAATAGAATGGGCAGTCGGAGCTTTGAAAATAGGTTGACGTGTTCTACGCTTATCAGATTGGCGTGACAATTTTTCTAAAGAGGTATACGTTTCATTCAAGACATTATAAAAGTCAAATATAAAAAACTAATTTAATGTGTATTGATCTGTTGATTGCGTGCTATGTTAAATGATAATTTTACTTTATGACCCCTTTTTATGCATTTTCACGGACGTCATATTGCTCGTTAAGGTATTATCGATAAACTAACTAAATACCTCTCTCTCTCACGAACTAACTACCTACCTACCTACCTAACTAGCTAACTAACTAACTAACTAACTAACTAACTAACTAGCTAGCTAGCTAACTGACTGACTGACTGACTGACTAACCAACCAACCAACCAACCAAACATTTATATGGAGCATAGTTTTTCTTCAGAAGCTAATAATTATTTTGCTAGTTAACAAATTTCTCGCCTTTTATGGAAACTGAAGTTCAGTTACACTGTCTACAAGATCTCTGCCACTTGTTTTATTCTGAGCCAAATAATTTAATTCCGGTATTCCCGCCCTATTTGTTTCTGATCCATTTTAATTTGCATTGAAACACGATAAAACTTGTTCCTAAATATGTATACATATTATAATTGGTCAATATAGAAATATTGAGGAGGCAAATAAAAATGTTTGTTATCTGTACATGAATGTGTATTTTGATGGTTGATATTGATAGACTCATTTTAATATTGCCCTTTAATTCTTCCAACTGATTTCTCACTTCATGTTTATCGGTAACTCGCGGTAACTAACTTGGTTATATACATCTAAGAGTTTCTTTTATTAGAAAATTTAACACGGAATAACAGGCTTCTGATTACAAGTTCAAAATTACGCAGGAAGGAATCTTGCCATTATATATGTCAACTAATTTTGCCTTCGCTTTTATCGGTAGAGTTACTCAAGAAAATCGGAAACAGGTCAGTCAGTTAAGCCAAACTTCAGATATTTTATCGAACCGGTATGTTTCCCAAATAAAGTTGATGCTAATCAATACCAAACAAGTTTAATTTTTATTGACAAATGGAGGGATGTGCACGTAGACAAAAGGAAGTCTGTGGAAAAGGCAACTAAACAGTTTCTACTAGAAAGTGTTACTGTATTACTTGTATATGTAACGTATGTCAGCTCAAGGACTTAAGTTTTTAGTTATCCTGTCCCCAAGTATTAATTCACTCTTAATTACATATACATATGGAAGGTGACAGTTATTGCCGAAAACGATTTTCATTATGAAGCCGACGACACCATTACGTCCTTTGGTCTTCATTGCTTCCTTGGATTTTGAAAGAAATCTAAGTACTGAGACCATTTATCAGTTTCTGTGCATGTGTATTTACTGAAATTGTGATTTTATAGTATTCCATAAGAGATATAGAGTATCCACATGTGAGCGGACAAATGGAAGGGCTGTCTGTGCAAGTAAATCATAGATAGTGATCGGAATTATCAAGATTTCCTTTTGAAATTTAACTAGTCTTTGTGCTGGTAGGGCACATACTTTTTTCCAGGCGCATTACATTTTTTATATTCGTTAATTCTGATATTTATTTATTGTAGATACAAATATGTCGTGAACAAAACATACTTCGCTTTTGCCTGAGTACAGAACACCCATCCTGACTGAGGTCCTTCAGTGACTTCCTCAGTCCCTCTTAGACAAGCCGGAGTGGTACATTAATTTAGACCACGAACGAGACAGTTCACATATTTTCCACTTAATTTTTCATTAAACATTTCAGATAAAAGTGGATTTATCATGTCACTTAAAATCACTCTCTTTCTTCAGGTGTAGGGATGCCAAATCCAGATGGTTTTATATTAACTGGGACATCACACTTTGTAATTGTAGTAGATACAGTATATAACATACTGTTGTTTCAGTAAGGCATTAACTGAGCCCATATCGCCGGAACAATGCATGTAACCTTAACATGTGATGTGGGAGGATGAATGAGGTTCGAAATTTGGGGAAAAATTGCCAATAAAATATACGCGTGTATTATCAATTTAAAGGAACACAATTTAAAATGCCTATTCGGATACACGGGAAGGACATGAGAAATGTTCTTCCCATTTAAATAGCAGAAAAATACAATTAGGAAAGCAGATCTGCATTTTTACACTGGGAATTCTTCCGGTCGCCAGTCTCAACACAAAATCTGTATATCAATATTGCCCTTCCCTGGTCATTGAATCCCTTCACCAAGATACTTAGGGATCCAGCAAACTAATTCTCTTTTCCAACATATTCCATAATCCCATCAGTACGTTTTTGAAACCTGCAGGAGTTGCGATTCAAGAGACACACCAATTAAGCGTTATTTACGAAAAGTAATTCCTTAAGTGGCTATCATGGCCGATCTCTCTCTCTCGCTCTGTCTGTTGCAATTTGTGGCCTAATATATGAGACTAATATGGTCGTCAGATTTTCATGACATCCAGTGTAGGTGTTCTGTGCAAAACGTTGTCCAGCTAGAATGAATTTTGTGAAGATCCGTGCAGTGGAAGCTATGCTTTAAGGGTATAAATTAAGTTGTATCTGTATTTTATACACCTCTCGTTTTATTTGGAAGAAACTGGGTACTTTAATTTCTATCCAGTGCCACTGGGCAATTGTTTTCGTCGTGAAGTTTTGTGCAATGATAGCCATAATTTACATGGAAGAATAATTAAATTTCTGTCCTTCCTTGTCCCCATTTAACATCCGACTTGTGCGAAATTCGAAAAACATGTCTGTCCATAATGATATATTGTATTTGCGAGTTTCATGAATATCAGCACAGGGAATGGCATACTTTTCGTTATGGGCCAAATGAAATTATATTTGTGGGTGCACCATTGAACCATCTGGTATTTAGGGGGTACCAAGCGCCTTATTAAAGTATATGTACTACGTCAGAGCCTATACATTTTGCAGTTTTATTCTATTTATGTTGATACTGCACCTGAATGCTTCTCTCTAAAGTTGTGATGTGTATTTCACCACAAAAATGAGTAATGGGTTTGTCGAGAAAGGCAAAGTGTTGCATAATATTTGTTTCCGGCTTTTGTTAATTGCAAGTGAATTGCGACACCAAGTGAGAACTGGACTGCGAACAGGGCAAAAGTTAAACTGTCATTATTACGTGACGCAGCCAGCAGATGGGAGATAAATCTTTTTCCAAACAATGATAAGGAAGTATGATTCTGGGACAAGTACGACATAGGAAACTGTCCCCATATTAATGTTGAAAGAGGAGATGAAATTCCCCTATTCACACTCTGAAAGAATTAAGCCATTTCACCTTATATGGCTGCCTGTTTAGATAATTCAGCATGTTGGCAGCACCGAAAGCTGAGATGATTACAATGCAACATTGTAAGTAAGTACGAAATTTAAGGTACACGTAAGTACGTAGAGTTTACAAAAGGATTTGCCTTTAACAAAATCACGAACACTAGGTTGTGAAAATCGGAAGCAGCACCCTTTTAACATTTTTATATTTGTTGAGGATTTAATTCAACGCAATGAAACTCGTCCCTCTTCCACAAACACGCATGTTTCTCTGCTAAGAAGACTAAAATATTTCGCTCGTATTCCTGAGGGACGGCAAAAACAACAGATTTTATTTGAATGACATAAGTCGACAATTTTGGTAAATGATTTTCACAAAATCATCTGATTCCAACTGCTCTAGCCTACCACTCTGCGCTATATACTCTTAGCTACAAACAACGCTGTTAAGTCAGCTATAAGTTTAATTTGTCCCTGTGGACACCCTGAAAGCATAGGAAGGAGTGGATGTATACACACTCATTCTTAACCTCGACACTAAAGGAAGGTACTTGGGTAGCATCATCTCCAGAGAAAGAATCCCCCAGCACCCTTTGACTAGGAGTTTGGTTGTGTCCGAGAGCAAATCCGACGTTTTGTAAGAGTGAAAAATAACTTGCTCCTGGCGGAAATCGGACCATTCTTCAGTTAACAGTAAATGAAATCAATGAATAAACTGATACAGCTTCATACAATGCTGCGAAGCTACATGGACGAGATCTGAGGTAATTTCACCTTCTGCGATGGATATTCGTTAAAACCCACAGCTCCTGGGACAGAGTTTGCCTGACCTCCCCCACTTTAATTTGAAGGTTGAAAGATGGCAAGTCATGTGCACGGACTAGTTCTTTCGTTAAAGCAAGAAAAATTCTGCCGGGGTATTAACAGATTGCGTCGGCCAGCGCCGTCGATGTCGTCGTAAGAAGTATCAGTACACTCAGCACAACGAAGAAGTATTTTGCATTTATGGGTGATTCACACGTACGTATTAGGCGTGGCGCATACCGTCCTAGGCTTCCACACATTCTGACAACCTTTACTCTGACTACAGTGTGCCCTACCGTCCGACCACTCTGTTCACTTTCTTATCACTCTTTTAACTGTCTGATTACTGATTTATTACCCTTCCATCTCTCTCCCGGCACTCAGTCTTCTCTCGTGTCTGAGTTCTGAATTCTTCTGTGTCCGTCCACTTATCTCCTTCCTTGCGACGAATGCCCTAACTGTGAAGACCGGAGAGAAACTGGTGAAATTCGAGAAAGCCGGAGGGTCAGAAATTCTTCCTCAGGTGGGATACGGATTCCGCTGCATAGGTGAGGATATGCTCTTCCAGCATGATCAAACAAAAACTGCAAAGTGTTTCCCTTTTTCACGCTGAGGGGTGGTCTGTCTGGAATTCGAGCCCAGTGAATATTCGGCTACGGTACTATTGGTCGCGAATATGTAAACGTAAAACTTTATTCTGAGATGTAACATTGTGTAGGTAAGTACTAGCTTTTCGGGGGAAGTTGTAGAATTAGTCTTCTATACTGAGGAGGGAACAGTGTGTTCTTCTGCGGCGCTGGCACAGTACGTACCTACCTGACAACACCTGCCAAATGACAATATATTGACCACTTTGAAATCTACTCGTGTTAAGTGATGAACATATTTTGAGATGCAACATCTCTGCAGATTTCCCCTTTAATTAAGTAGATCATGACTTGTGCTGAGGAAGTGCAGGGTTCGAATCTCGGCCGAGATAACGACTGTTATGACGCTATTGTGGCCTTTTTCGGTTACCGCAAATAAATTCCTTGATAGTACCTCAACAAAGCCATGACTGCTTCCACATTACTTCATGCTCATCTTTATTTGTCATCCTACCATTCGACACTCTGTAGTCCTAGAAACTGACAGCATCCGTAATAAGCTATAAATCAATAACATAAATATTCTCATTATGCAATAATTCCAACTACATTTTGCAAAGAGCAAATGGGCTAATTATTCTTAACGTTACAAAATAAGGTAAAGGGTCTGGTGTTTTCTCCTGTACAGCGCTGTTGCCAATACACTGTGTCGTCATGGGAACCGTAGTTCGAAGGATGCACAAAGGGACTCCTTGGTATTAATGACGCAGACGGCGCTGGTGTTGACAGTTGTTTTGCAGCGCTGGCGTGTGTAGGGTTGCAGCATGAAACAATCTAACACTGTGATTATTTGTACACCAGTCTTAGGATTCATCGTTTTCATAGCTGGTATTTCTTTGGGGTGGTTCGGATTTCCTGCATTAATCGTACACGAGATAAAACAAGTAAGTACAGCCTATAGAACAAGTAACAATACAATTTGTATACACAGAATTTGCTTCTTTGCTTTCAAATATTTAAGCCCATATATCAATATAAGCAGGGATGACGAACTAATGACTGCACAACTAATGAAATATATTTCAACATAATTTGCTCCATAATATTAAAATGGATCTTCAAGAAGTGGGATGGGGGGCATGGAATGGATTGAGCTGGCTCAGGATAGGGACAGGTGGCGGACTCTTGTGAATGCGGTAATGAACCTCCGGATTCCATAAAATGCGGGGAATTTCTTGACTAGCTGAAAAACTATTAGCTTCTCAAGAAGGTCTCTGTTCCATGAAGTTAGTTATAATTTCCTCCACTACTGAGTACCACTGCCTTAACTGTGTCTGATATGAACAGAAAGCTGAGCATAATTAAAATTTTTGTAATATTTAACATATAAGTTTTAATATGGAACTTCATGTATATTTAAAAAATGTGTTTTTAGAACACAATTTCACTTGCCTGGCCTCAAGTTTTTAGTTAATATTCACATCCTGTGTAGAAATAAATATGAACGTTTGTAGCCCACCGTACTAAAATTGAAATTTCGACGACGGTGAACATTTAGATTTCTGTCTTCCTGTTTATGAAGCCGCGTAATCTTGTAAATGGTCGAACACGTTTTGGAAACTGATGCAAATATTTCCCGTGTAAAAAAGTCTTTGTTGCATTCCAAAAACCCTTTTAACTGAAACACTGAAATACCACATTTAAGTTAAATTGCTTAACCCTGTAAGCAAGCGTTGCTGGGCATTTAATCTGCTTTAACATTATGAGAATTTGCGTTCAGATCACATACGGTATTCCTCTTTCCCTTATGGTCTTCAAAATTTACCTTGGTTACTTTTCTAAATCAGTTTACATGGACCTCCTTTATAGTAGAGAGACACTGTGTGTTCTGTGGTATAGGAACTGTTGTTTTATGTTTAACTGCAAAAATTTGAAGCTTCGAAGTACTAAGCATTTTCCGCCGTATATATGTCAGTTGCGAAATTCATTTTTGTGTTTCCTTCATGAAATTATTTCAAATAACATAAAAATTATGTCGTCATGACGAAACTTCCATTTAGTATGCACGAGATATGTCAACAGTTCTGACGGAGGTCACCTGTGAAAAAAAAAAGTTTTTTTTTTTGACGTATGCAACAAGGTCATTCATGGTTTATCTCTGAAAAAATGTACACTATCCTCTTACAGTGGATATAAAACATTTCACACCCTAGTGTTAAACCCACAGATTTCCATATCAGCTTGTCTACGTACCATGTTTATTATCCTCACATTAATTTTAAGGCATATGATACAGGCTGACTGCACCGATAAGCGTGGGGACTAGAGACCAAACGGAGCGATGTTATACGCAATCGATTTCAGCCTTGTGAAAAAACAAAAGGCAGGAACACAGTCGTGTTCTATGTTGTTGCTAACGCAGAGTGCACTGACAACTATGGACGGAGGAGTATTTTACATCTCTGCACAATGAATGTTCTGTGTCTGTCAGTCCGCATTTTTCATGTCCAAATCTACTGACAGGATTTCCCTTAAATTTTATACTTGGGTGTACATTTAAGTCTTTCTTGGTACTTAAAGATTTGTTTATTTCAGCCAACTGTAAATGCCACTTTATTTATTTTCGACATAGGGACCGTTGTTGTGATTAATGCAAGAACGGTTTTAATACAGGGTACTTATTTTATCTGAAAATCAGCTCCTATGCTGCAAGTATGGGCGGGATGGTGATTGGTCTAAGTTAACACGATAAAAAGCCGACAGAAATTCGCAACCGATATTTGTCAGATAAAATAATGAGCCCATTGCAGTACCCCTGTGATTAATGCTGCCTTGATGGGAAATGATTTTCTGTCGCTCTTGGAAGAATATCACTCACCCGAAAGCTTGAACATGTGTAAACTAGAAACGTGGTTTATATTACATTGACAATGGACATTGAATCTTGGACAAGGAAACTTTTGTCTTATGCACATCGGATATAAGCCACATAACTCGTTATTGAGCTGTGCTTCACCGAAGCCTTTTGCAAAGGTGTAGCGCAGGAGGCTCCGTTATTCTTGATCAAAGAGACACATTACCCTTAGTTGTACCTATACATAAACAAATTAACCCATTACGGTACATGAATACACTGAATTGCTTTTACATGGAATTGTTTATCTCATCCGTATCCTTAATGGTACAATATATCTCATTTTAATTATCTAAATTTTCAGTATCCTACTTTACATTTAGTAATTCAGAACAGCGAAAATCATAATTGATAATCCTTTCAAGCCTCATAATTGACAGTCCGGTAAAATCATAAGTTAGCCAAGGTGTTAATGCTTCTGACTTGTGTCCGGGAAGTGCCAAGTTCGAACACCGGGTCTAAAACCGACGGTTCCTGCAGATTCTCCTAGTACGAGTATTAGTCCGTCCGAGCAGCTAAACTCCGGAACAGTGCCACAAATTTTACACTTTTTCTTCTATAATATATACAGCCTAGTATGACTTCACTACGTCGTTGTGGAATTTCATTGAACTGAGTTTAAAAAATGTAAGGCTCCAAGGTGTAACACTTGTAATTTGAAACAAGTTATTTTGTAATTCCGCAAACGTGTCCAAAATTACAGCAGATGTAAACCATTTTCTGTTTCCTTTCTTTGCTTTTCCGTGGCGTGCTGAGCTCTTATGCAGAAATGATCGCTAAGAACACATAGAAGTTTGCTCATGTTTTTAAAACAGCTATTGTAGAATAGAGTGCAGTGCTAATCCACTATTATTTTAGCTTTAAAATTTAACAGGTGACCCGATAAGAATAATAGATAAAATTATGGGTTGTACCTCGAAGAGAACATAACTGTTATGAAGTTAATTTAGGCAGTGATGTTCAGGATGATTATCTTCATTCACAGAACCACTTAAAATCACAAATAGCCTGTCGATTTCTTC
The DNA here is from genome assembly GCA_013340265.1 of Coptotermes formosanus. Lineage (NCBI taxonomy): Eukaryota > Metazoa > Arthropoda > Insecta > Blattodea > Rhinotermitidae > Coptotermes > Coptotermes formosanus. Next base: position 2,080,257 of record BLKM01000518.1, read on the forward strand.
ATTTCATAAACTCTTTTTCTTCAAAAAATTGTATACGTTCGAAGAGAATCCGTTGTGAACAACACGTATGATAGGAAGTCTAATTTATTTAACATTAAACCAGGTGGTGTATGTGACTAATTTTACCCACTAAAGTGTTAAACAATTCATAAACCAGTCATTAAAAATGAGTGCATTTTAGGGAGTGATGGTTCCTTTATTTACAACTATCATAAAAATAATAAAATATTTAATACAAATCTTCTTATGTTTCTCAAGGTACACTTTACTGTTGTGTCAGAAATGAGCTCCAAAATTACTAACCTAGAGATCCATATCTATTTGACATACTTTCCTCCCAAAGAGTCATTGCTTTTCGAAAACAAACAAAATCATAAAAATTAAGGTACGTGAACTTAATTTTACTTTCGGAGTAATCTTGAGTGGCTAATATAATTACAAATCATTTTGAAGCATTTGTGGCAATATTAATTTTGGATATTTTGAGTGATGTGCATGCTCACCATTAATTTTTTATCTCTTGGCGTGGTAAAGATACTATGTCGTGTTTGTTTAATGAAAAGGGCACATAGATTTTATTGGGTGTAATGGGATATCCAAGCTACCAACCAATTAAAATAGGTTATTTTACTATATACCTTTCCACCTTGACGTAGGCGAGATGCATTGCAGTGAAAACAGAGCCCTCGACGCCGTCAGATCAGCAGCAGAAGTCCTAGGATCTCCCGCGACCTTGCGGGAAATCTAAACCACACCATACAACCAAACTCATGTCTGTGCTGTACACAAATGAATGTAATTATAAGTATATGCAATTAAATATGCACCATGTCTACACCCTTTTCAAAGAACGTATGTAGTTCTTAACGTAAAAGTATATGTTTTTCACATGGGCTTGTAGAATGAGACGTTCTTGAATGGAAGGCAGAAGCTCGATTTGAACAACGTGTGAAATTCGAGATTATACTGAACTGAAATGAACCTAACCCAGTCTTATCTTGTAACATTTGGTCGACACACATAATAAAGATTGAGACTACTGTCTTTCAGCAGCTTTAAAGCACGCGAGCGCACTAACAGAGATTATTTCTTAGACCCTACATTAAATGCCAATATTTTACACCAGTATTATAAATTATGGTAATCATACAAATAAAAAGGATAATTTTCTGATATTTGAGGTTTGCACAAGCCGCCAAAAATTCATATTGTGGCATTTTTCATTATGGCACCAAATTACGCATTGTCAATTCGTAAGGGCACAATATGCATCAAATATCTCTTTTCGTTTACGGAATTCGAAAAGTATTTACAGAAATCTTGGGCATTGCTGGAGCTCCTTACATGGATATCAATTCAGAGTGTTTGTGAAATTTGAAACATCCAGTCTTATATTACTATACCGCATAGACTGGTGATTAGTTACTGACGGTTCGGAGGAGACTTCTGCGTCTGAAATGTCGGTAAAATTACACAAGTCGACAAGGCATCTTATCCCAGAAAAACTGTCTTCTTCAAATTTGCTAATGGGAGATGAAAACTTGTACTTCTGATGTATTTGCAACTTTCTTCAGGGCGTAGTTTTGGTGAATGGAACAGAAGCATACGAGAGATGGCGCAAGCTGCCCGTGGCCCTGTACTTCAAAGTTTACATATTCAATGTGACCAATCCTGATGACGTGCAGAACGGAGCCAATCCAGTCGTGCAGGAAGTCGGACCCTACGTATACGAGTAAGCAGACCTACTGAAGTTAATTTAATTCTTTAAGGACAGCGGTTTCTATATACCGCCTGCTTTGGTATTAAAAACTCTGAACTTTGCCCATGCAATGTATTTTTCTGTATATGTCTTATGAGATTAAGACTTGAGGACTGTTATTTCCCTATACAACATAACAAGTTGCTTTTTATAGTGAAGTTTCAGTATTTTGCAGTGAGGTATGAAAGATACGAACAATAGTTTAAAATATTATTTAGAAGAATTTCGTCCTTGGAATGTTTAATTCACAACAAGAATTTATATACGACATCCAAAATGAAGTAGGTCTACACCTTTTCACAAATTGTTCTTTGCAAACTCTCACACTTTACTGTTTGACCAATATTATTTGCGTCTAGACAGGAACTCGCAGAAGAGGACAACTTCATTTCTTCCGCAGGCACAACGACAAATTCTCGTGATTCGTGTTTGCTTGTGTTTCTTGGAATCTCTCAGTGTGTATTCACTCTTTTCGACGTATTCCTTCTATTATCGTTCTAGGACTACTGAACCTACTAGATATAGCTAGTGAACACACTAGGTAGGATACTGCTAAATACGATGGCCTATCAGACTTAGGATCACTGACTTTGTGTGCTTTGTAAAACGTCTGTAATTGTGAAGAGTGCAGTCCCTCGCCCTGCGCAGATTATCAGATTTTATACACAGTTCGGAAATACTGCATCTGCCCTTAAATGTCGCACTAAAATCACCGCCTGCTTTAACCTCCTTTCATTAATGTATAGTACCGTTATATTCGTCAGTTACCTCTAATAATATTTGAAACAAATGAAAGATAAAGTTGCTCTCTTGTAGTACGTGATGCTGTGCATTCTGGTAAACAGGACCAAAAGGTCTTGCTGAGACGTCACTGCATAAGTACCAAAAAATAAGACGTCAAATTCGGGCAGTATCGCTGTGAAAAACCCCAAATGTCACAACTGGAGAAAATTAAGAATTTGAGGATTTATATAATGTAAGTAGAGGCAACAAGCTCGCCAGACTTTCTTACTTTACTATTGATGATACCAAAATCGTGGTTCTGAGAACTATCGTAAATATTGTGATGCAAAAATTACCTGATAAATATATTGAGATGGGCGACGGAATTTTTGAAGGACATGCATTTACTTATATTTACATATTTATTTTCTTATTCTAATTTCACCACGCGTTAATTTCTTTGACCCCATCATATTTATGATAATGTTAGAGCCAATGAATCCCCCGCGCCATTTCTAATTGTTAAAGAATTCTTAAATAATCTGTGGCTAGCGAGTATTTGAGGAGCAATTCAGTACTGCATCGGATAAGCAGCATAAAGTAAAGGTGTAAAATGACGAGATGAATATAGAGCTTCACAAATGCTAGGTGAATCTGAACTGATAAATTTTATAGTGCTCATCCCTTGCATGATTATTATTCAAATAAAACACTTTTCCAAATAATGCACTGTTTTTAAAGTCTATACTTTAACACACTTACAATATTTTTTCATATCTTAGTCCAGCATGTTTCGATGTTACAGGATCATAATCAGGGACTCACTCGTAAAAAAAACTAGAAGTTACGCTCACAGTTTTTCGATATATGTTGTAGAACCAGAAATACTTTGTTAACATGAAGTTTTTCTCGTGTGTGGACCTCTGTGTTTATATGATATCTTTGACATTGGATGTGACGGGCAGATGGTGGAAGCAGTCCCTGCTGTACGAAAACTAGATTAGTATATCACATCTTTTTAAACTGTGCAGTCCGAGGGATTTGAATTGTCGTTATTCTAACCATAATGATCTGGGTGCATGCGTACTATCACAGACTGGGACACTGGATTTTTTCTTAAATTTAATATTATATGACTTTAGATGCAGAACGGAGCCTGTGACATTTGATGTCCCCTGATAATGGTGGCTTGACCACCGAAACATGTAGGGGTGACACTGATACAAATATATAATTGCAAAAAGTGTGTATTTGTTGGTCTGTCTTAACAGTGTAAAAATATGCACGGTATGCAACGTATAAAATATGCGAAAAGATATTATAAGTGTGTTAATGTACAGGCATTAAAACAGTACGTTAATTGGAAAAGTGCTGTATCTGAATTGAAAACTTCATGCTCCCGTTCGGGAAAGGGACTTTTGTGCCCATTGAATAAGAAACCACATGACGCAAAGTGTAATTTCTTACAGTCTTTTAAAAATCGCGGCCTCAATCAGTAAAACACCCTTTATGTTCCTATTTGCAGCACGTGGCCTTTAGTGTCGACGAAAGTAATGCTGGTTAAATAGTTATGCACTTAGTTAGCTGTTACGTTAGTTGTAGGTACTCTGACTGTTATAAGTCGAGACAGTATTATGTAGAACGCAAAACACGTAGCGCTGCAGTATTGATATTGCCATCGTAATTATTAATTTGTAATGGCCTTGCCACATATATGTGGGCTACTAAAACACATGGAAGCCTACTGTAGAACGATGCGAGTGGTAAGTACGAAGGTCAATAAAATACATCATAGAGGAAATTATATAAGCATTTTAGAATCCACAATAGTCGTACTTACAAGAAGTGTTGTATACCAGCCTTCAGACACTCACAAGTCAGTTCGCAAACATCCTGAAACATGCCAACACAAAGTGGCTGTAAATTTAAATTGTACAACGCAAAGAATTTCAAAAGAAAAATTAAATGGACTTGCACATTTGAGCTGCTCTGCACTGAGAATAAACTATGTGCGTATACACGTAAAGTAAAATAGGGTATGGAAGCAAGGTAGCCTGCAATATTTATGTGACTGTAGAACTACCGTACTATAATTTATGCTAATATACGAGTAGCATGCAATGAACTAATTATCTTGGACAACTTGCACCCTGTTGCTGCTGGTGATGAAATCTGGAACTGGTGTACGACTCAACGTGTACCTCAATTGTGATGCTCTTAATAAAAGAATCCAAACACAGTCGTATGGGTGTTAATAGCAACTCCTTTTATGACTATTCCATCATGTTCCTTTCCGTGTCTGTCGTAGGTCGGTAATACGCTTATTTCAGTTTCACTCAAATTGCTAAACTTTACAATACTTTATTGAACGTCGGTTTATGTGTTGCTGCATGCCGCGGGTTAAAAATCGCTAAAATATGAGGGACGAAATATGTGAGAATAAAAAGGCGTGTAATTAGCAATAATAGACATGTTCTTGGATGGACGTATTTACGGTACCTATTGACATGCTAACTTCGACAATTTTAAATTAGATTATTTTGTTCATTATTTGCAGACACACAAAGATCTTTGAGAGAATTTTCCTAACGTAGCCACGAGACTGAGTGGAGAATTTGTATCTGCCATTGACGGAATGAACACTTGACTCCTGTCCCATGCTTCTCATATAGATGTTTCCATTTCAGTCAGTACCGAGAGAAATTCGACGTCAAAGACGAAGGCGACGACACCCTGTCCTACGTACAAAACTCGACATTTTATTTCAACAAGGAAAAGTCGGGGAACCTCTCAGAAGATGACGTAGTTACTGTATTGAACATTGCACTTGTGGTGAGTTGACAACGTTAATCTTCAGGTGAGGAATATCGTAAGCGAAAGACTAGCAGTAAACAAACTCCATGGAACACAGTCCTTCTTGCGAAGGTAAGGTCTTCGCAGATATTCAAAAAATCTTCGTGTTGTGTAGAACGTGAAGTTTTATACTATTGTCACAAGAGCCCATTGCTTGTGTTTATCCTGAGCCAGATGAGTGCAGTGCACATCATCTCATCCTATATGTGTGTGAGAGCCATCTGAAATCTTTTCCTCCCTTCTAGGCTTAATCCTTCCAAGCGGCCGCTTTACTCCTGGTTTTCGTACCAAAACCCTCTATGTGTTTCTATTCGTCCCTGTGCAAAACAAATGCTCCTTCCATATTATACTCCGTGACTTGATCGTCCTAACAGTATTTGGCGAGGAGTAAAAAGTATGAAGCTTCTATCATGTAAATTTTACTGCGTTGTTCACGCTGTGAATTTTATTGACTTATTAACTAGAAAGTGCCAAGAGTAATGCACAAATGTAATATATATAACGCAAAGTCAATACAGAATCACTTTAACTACGACATGTTTCGGTGGCATATATACCATCATCATCAGGGAGAAATTTCACACCGAAAGCTGGAACACCGCTGTTAAGGTAAAGTGCTTCTTGCTATGTACACATTGCCAGAGCGTGGCAATGTGTACATAACAAGAACGACAGTATCTTACTGGCGGTGTAAACTTCTTTACTCCGCTCATGTTCGGTCTAACTGATCTTTTCCATTGTTCTCCAGCACCGCATTTCAAAACTTCCCAGGTGTATCTGATCTACTTTTCGAAGTGTCCACGTGTGAGCACCATAAAAAGCTATGCTACCAATGTGGCACTTTACTAGTTCTTCTTTAAATTTAAGTCCAATTTGCTGGTGAAGAGAGTCTTTTCCTTGTTGAATGCTGCTTTTGCCATGGCAATCCTGGACTTAATTTCACATGTATATCTTGCATCATTTGTTATTGTGCTACCAAAGTAATTGAAGTGTTCCACATTCTCCAGTTGCTTTTGATCTATCCTATTTTCATTGGGGATGATTGCCTTGAGCTCCTCATTACCTTAATTTTTTTTCCACATTCATGCCCATTCCATAGCGTCTTCCAATTTCAATTAGCTTATCAATCATGCCCTGTAGCACAGTTTCTTACTTAGCCAATAGCACAAGGTCATCTCAATATGTCACAGTGCGAATTACTTCTCCACCTCTACTGAAGTCTCCAAACCGTTCAAGAGCTTCTTTGGTAAGGTACTGACTCTACACTTTGAAAAGAATCGGTCACAAACAGCAACCTTGTCTAACTCCTCTTCCAGTCTTCACACTTCTCCTTTCCCCTTGCCCACTCTTACTTTAACACTCTCATCCATGTACAATTTTCTGATCGATCTTCTTTCATGCCAATCTATCCCAGTTCCCTTTAGGTTCTACATTAATTTGGCCCAGCGGACAAGGTCAAGTTCCTTCTGCTAGTCTATGAAGCAAGCACACAATTCCTGATCCATGTCCAAGGTTCGTTCTGCTATTATTCTCAGCATCCCAATTGCAAACCAATTTCCTTTTCCTCTTCTAAATCCAAATTGATTTTCTCCAAGTACATCCTCAATTTTCCTTTCAGTCCTTCGTCTAAGTTTCCTCGCTGCTATCTTTGCTGTGTGTGCGATGAGGCTGATTGTGCGACACATATTGCATAAAAATCTTAGTCGATCTTTTTTGTTGTGTTTCCGTTGATTTATAGAAAATTAATAAAGACAAGATCTGCTGAACATGTATTTTTTCCAAAAACTTGTGAGATAAACAAGCTTACATTCTCTGCTGGAGCCGAGCTTATGTTTAGACTGTTGCAGAGAACATAATATTGAGGAGAGAAGCATAAGGCAACATAAAACTTAATAAGCGTAGTCAGCTACAGATGGAAACAGAACGTACGTAGAAACAAGATTTCTCGGGATCAATTTAATTTTGATGATGCAATGTGAAAAGCCGACTCTTCGTGTATTGTCGTCCTTCCAACGGCCCGCTACCGAAATCAACCGGACTCTTCACTTTGCTTGACAAACTTTTATAAAACTCGTGATACCTCTTTGGTATTAAAGCACACTTTTTTTTAAATCTGCAAGCTTTGATGCCGAAATAGTTCTTCTTTCACAGTGCACGCATGGCAGGTTATTGTCATTCCCTCCGAAACTTGCCCTCCGCCTCTTTGCTACATTTACTTCTTGAAGAGTTTCGAACATATTATATACATAGCCAACAAACATTCTCCTTGGACACTGTTTAGAAAATATGATTCTTGCTACCGTACGCAGGTGTGCAGTCTGGCCATGCACGTCTTCACTCCTAAAGTTCAGAATGTTAGTAAACTGGACTGTTGACACAAAGTGTTTTTCTTGTGTCATTCTGACCGCATTGAAAATCTTCTCCGACTCTGCCGACTGAACAAGGTTACCCCAGGGCTCTGGATCGTACACTGCAAGATTTTCCTTTGTCTTCCATTCTATTACACCGAAGTCTTCCCTGTCACACACTAGATATATGTCGCCAGATACTGGGTACTTGTGTTCTACACTTTCAAATACTTTCTTGATATGCACTGTGTACCATCCGAAGATGAAGCTCATGTTATCCTTTCAATTTGGTGCTTTCATCAGAAGTGCTTGCTGCCTTTATTTTCTTTGCCCATTCATCGCAAAATTTATATGCATCCAGACTTTAGTGGCCGAAATGCAAATTGAATTATTTTTTGAAAATACCTGAAAAAGCTCTAAGAGAAATTTGCTCCGCAACGGATTTTACGCATTCATGCGCATGTAATTCTAGCATTTTTCTTATTTCCATTTCAGGGAAAAGACTCTTATACTACTACTTCGCACTTTGACAGTTCTATTAAACACTTGCTTTGTGAAAGGATTACTTGATTACATACCAGATTCTTCATCACACATTTTTACTCTCATATACACCAGTTTCTCCATTTTCGTCCCAGTAATGACACTGCCGCTGGCCTCTTTAAATGCAAATGTGGGGTATGTGTTTCACGCATGGAAAGCGCCACTCTTGAGAGAATTACTGCAGGGTGCTGTCACCAGTACTTCATTGTAGGCACTGCCTAATATTTTCCTGTTTTGAGAGGTGATATATACTTGGCCAGCCAACACACAGATAGCAATATCTCATTTTTTTCAAATTTGAGTGTTACAGTTTCATGCATGGAGCCACAGAATTCCAATCATGTAGTTTATCCAGCATCCGGATCCTGCCAAGCAACCAAAAGAATGAAATTGTTACCCCTTAACTCTCATGCACCAGCCATTATTAAGCTTTGAAACATTTCCATCCCGTTTTCAAATATAAGCCGTATTGTTTCTCATCAAAAATATGAAAGACTGAAGCCAGTGTGAACAATGCGGACAGGACAGATAAATGCTGAAGATGTTACCGAAACGGATGAATTTATTAAGGAAAGGAGCAATATATCAGAAAGCAGTTTGGCTTTGCACACTTCACATCAGTAGCGGATGGTGACTGCTTCAAACAGCGTCAGGGTTTATAGGAGCATTTAGAGTAAGGAGATACGACAGGTAAAAACGCAGCAGTCTGCGACAGTTTACTGCTAAAAAGGCTCAAATATGTGCAGAAAAATCCATTACACTCTGGAACATACCACAGACGGCAAGAACATGATGCAGCACATTGCCCTTCTGGATGTTGTGACTTCAAGCCTTAATGAGATGAAAGTTTAAAAAGAGACGTACATCAAACAAAAAGAATGAAGGTGATTTGAAATTAATGTAAAAAACGGCTTTATTAAATATTGTTCTACACTATTCTTGTTTCACATTATTTTCATTAACTTACATGTCTCGAATTTGAAGTTTAGAATGTTTCAGTTTATTTCCAACCTGGATATATTTCCACATTCGATAAACCACCGCATATTACAGCAAAAAAATATTCGCGCTCTATCGCGGCCTGACTGTATTTTCAGACCTTGCAGGTCAGAAGGCACGATCTGATCCACCACCTATTTCAGTCCGAAAATTCTCATACATTTGAAGCAAAAATATAAAATTGGATCCGACACTTTTCGGTGAGAAGCATGCAGTAACAATTCGGAATTTGGCAAAAATTTCAGAATTTGCTTGAAGTAGTAGAAACAAGAAGACATGGGTAATCTTGAGGTTCTAAAATCAGTGCAGATGGTGATTCCAGTCTTTGGTTATGACGCCTTGTACCCCGCAGTGTAGCTACAAATGCTTCTTGGAAAGTTTGTGTCAACCAATGAACAACTAACCACCTAACAAACAAACAAACAAACAAACAAACAACCAAACAAACAAACAAACTAACCAACCAACCAACCAATCAACCAACCAAACAAACAAACAAACAAAACAACAAGACAAATAAGTAACGTACTACTCAACTAAACAACTAACCACTTAACTGAGTCCATAGAACTGAGTCCTTGTTGCGAAGAAAATAACTCCAGAGCTAATTAGGAATGTTCCCGCATTTTTAGGAATGCGATATTCATTACACTGTTTACAATATCCCGCCAATTTTCCCTGTGCTGCGCCAGATGAATCCTGTTCACACACACCCCACCCTATTTCTTTAACATCCATTTTAATGTTAAATTGTCATCTACGCTTTGTCTTCCAAAATTTTCTTCCGTTCAGAATTCTCCACAAAATATTTTTTATATTTCTCTTCTCCCCACATAAGCCACGTGTCCTACCCATCCCGTGCTTCTTGCTTTGACCACCAGCATTCTCTCTGGTAGGGAGGAAAAACCACCAAACGAAGAATTTTTTCCAGTCTCCTCTTACTACCTTCCACTTATCCCCAATATCTTCTGAGCGCCAAATCCTCGAAATCGCTCAGCCTATGTTCTTACCTCTCCGTTCTTACTTACCAGACAATGTGACGCCAGATTCCACACATTCATATTCCTTGTGATCACCTCCGTGTAAGTATCTGAATACAATTTCACAAAAATATTATGTTTTTCAGGGAACAGTCTTGAAATTGAAGAAACTGACTGGCTCCAGCCTGGAAATAGATACTCTCATGACGGAGATATTCCACGGGTCTGAGAAAGTGTTTCATACAGCCACAGTCCGGGATCTGACTTGGGACGGGGTGACAGTCGTGAACTGCACAGCAGCATATCAAAAGTCGTTTCAAGCCAAAATGGTCTGCGATATGTTGAAACCAGAATTACCGGCTATGGTGACAGAGCATGAACCAGGGATTTTCAAGATGGCATATTTTCGTCACGTGAGTTGAAGTCAGCTCTACCTAGTACGTTCAGGTCTCAGCAGTAAGCAAAGTGTAAGAATAAAACACCGGTACAACACTTGGCTAATTGGAAGATGATTTCAAGAAAAAAAAATTCCAGAAAATATTTACTCGTTTCTTTATCATCATATCATCATCATAATCATCATCGTCGTCGTCATCGTGGTCATCATCATCGTCCCTACGTTGTTATGTCTCTGTCAAACCTTTATCTCTTCTACTTATTCAAAGCATTTATGAGTCATAGTTATAATATGAAATTGTCTTACACCTTTGTGAAAAGACATGAATGTGTAATTAGTCCTTGCTACATTTTTTCCTACGTAAATCTCCTTAATAGCATCCAACATAATGTTTTCTATGCTTTCATTCCAGAACATAGTTCTATTTCTAATCGAGTATGTTTTCATGCAAGCCGTCCGAAACATAACTTAAAAAACTAACTTTTCTATTGCATAAACTTAGTTTTATGTACCTATTAGTATTATGAATATTCCTTTATTTTATTTACGTGATAGTATTTACTACTACAACATTATATAGGGTGTACTTTAAACTTACATTCAATGAAATCAAAGGCCTACATCGTCGATACGTTCGAAGCCGTTAAATTACAAGTAGGCCCGGTATTTTACAAGTATTTTTATAGCAGTAAGTTTATGGCTATATCTGTACCTACCTTCTTGTGGCCAGCTCCAGTGGTTCGTTTGCTTTTGATATCAGACCAGGAGCTAAAAAAACACTCGTGCTGCCGACATGATGATATTTTACGCTTAATATAAGTTGCAGATTTCTCCAAGGCCAGTTTCATACGTCATATTATGACCCTAAGTAAGTAAGGCCAGTGTCTCTTCCACCTCAGAAGTTAAAAACTCCCGCCACCACAAGCCAGCGAAGATTCTGCGACATTTGTTATATTATGTGAACTAAGCTAAAACAAGTGCCCTGATTTCAAAAATGTTCCTAGTTTTTGCGTATCACGTAACAATTTTATACAATTTCATATTTCGCACAGTATGGATCGCGCGCCCTTTTTTGATATTAATGCACTCCATACCGCAATGATATCTAGGAGAGGTTGTGTTAACGATACGAACAGTTTTTGTTGTATATGTGGTTGTTATGTTATAAAGAAACAGAAAATAAGTATTACCCTCTTTGTTAAGAATTTGTATGTTGCATATTTTAATATTAAGTTAGGAGATCAGGATAAAATGTGGGACCCATATGTTGTATGTAAAACTTGTGCAGAAAATCTAAAACAATGGTTGAAAGGGATTCCTTCATCTATGTCATTTGGTATACCAATGGTTTGGCGTGAGCTACAAAATCATTACAATTATTGCTATTTTTGTTATGTGTAAACTATCTGGGTACAACAAAAAAAAAAAAGAAAAGGCGGGCATTCAGTATCCAAGTCTGTCATCGGCAGTAAGATCTGTGCCCCATGGACCAAACATTCCAATTCCTACACCACCGATATCACAGACTGAAATTTCCTCCCCTTCGGATGCAGAAGATGATGATGTACATTTTTCATCGGACATAGAAATTAAGAATCCGCAACCTTTTAATCAGTAAGAACTGAATGATCCGATATGTGACTTGGGTTTGACTAAAGACAAGAGTGAACTATTGGGGTCAACATAGAAACGAAAAGATCTTTTAGCTGCAGAAACAGGCTTCTTCTGGTATAGAAATCTTGAAGAAATTTCAAGAAATTCGTCACAAAGGAAGTTGAACTTGTTTATTCTTGTGACATACCTGGTTTGATTCATCGCCTAGGAGGAGCTTATGAACCAGACGACTGGCGTTTGTTTATTGACCCGTCCAAAAGGATTTCAAAGGCTGTGCTACTAAACAATGAGAATAAACTTGCCAGTGACACATTCATCATCCCTTAAGGAATCTTATGAGAACTTACAAATGGTTTTAGAAAAAATTAAATATAATGAACACAAATGGTATGTGTGCTGTGATCTAAAAGTGTGCGGTATTTCGTTGGGCCAGCATGGAGGCTACACTAAATTTCAGTGTTTCTTGTGTGATTGGGACAGCAGAGCCAGAGAAAAACACCTGACAGTTAACTGTCTGCCTAAATGAAAAAACTTAGTGCCCGCAACAAAAGATGTAATAAAGCCTATTTTAATAGACCGACAGGAAGTTTTGTTACCTCTTTACACATAAACCTAGGGATCATGAAGCAATTTGTCAAAGTTTTCGATAGGAGTGGCCCCTGATATTGGTATCTCACGCAGAAATTTCCATTGCTGTCAGAGGCAAAAGTGAAAGGCGTCGTTTTTGATGCTCCACAAATTCGGCAACTAATCAGAGAGTCTACATTTACCAAACCCATGAATGACTTAGAACTTCAGCCGTGGGATTCTTCAAGGAGGTATCGTCAAATTTCTGGGAAACTTTAAAGGTCCTCAATGCGAACAGACTGTAAAACCTATGCTGGAAAAACTGCAGGCCCTCGGATGTAACATGAGCTGGAAGTTACACTTTCTGCACTCCCATCTGGATTATTTCCCAGAAAATATAGGGGCACTAAGCGAAGAACAGGGAGAGAGATTCCATCAGGACATCAAAGGGCTGGGAAGAATGTACCAGGGTCGACGGGATGTCTCAGTGATGGCTGACTACTGTTGGTGCTTAACAAGGAATAACTATCAACACGATCACAAGCGCAAAGCAACTCAGCGTTCATTTGCAACGAAACGGAGGCGGAAATAGTGAGTGCTATTACATTTTGAAGTATGTAACAATATTTCTCAAGCTTACACAATTTATGTAATATTCCTTTACCCGTAAACTGAAATGTTTTCCAGATTTTGTAATTGTTTACTGAATTTTATAATGAGTTAAGTACACAATTGATTAGAAATCATTATGTCATTTAAATAGATGATATTAGCATTGTAAAAAATCCTTACGTGATACGGCAAAATAGAAAGCAGATTTGAATTCAGCATGAAAAAATTAGATTTACTTACCCATTCAACCTTATGCCTCAGAAAAAATATAATTTCGCAGGCTTAATAACCTCTACAGGCAATTAAAAAGTTCAGCTTTACCGTGTTGGCGCAAAGTTTTGTGGAACTTCTTTAATAGTTCTGAGACAAATATAGCATCTTGACTCGTCAGCTTAATTTTGTGCTTTCTAGGAAGCAAAGTGGACTATAAATTAAGCATACCAGTGCACCGATATTTTTGCAGAAGAACAACTCGAATGATGGCCGATACCGTGTTAACAGCGGAATTTTGGATACCAGAGCACTGGGCAGGATAGAAGAATGGGAAGGCCGGCCTAATTTGACAATTTGGTCTGGCAGATTCTGCAATATGATCAACGGAACTGACTCAACCATCTTTCCTCCCTTCTGGTCTCCTAAAGACAAGCTTTACATCTTCTTGGTTGACGCCTGCAGGTACTGCGTCTTTTCTCATATCGTTAGCGTTATTTCTTACGAAGAGGGAAATGTGTGTGAATATGGCACAAATAACGAGAAGAGACATTCAGGCAACAATTTGTCCAGTAAGTCTATAAAGAAGCGGCACGTAGAAAGAAGTAGATTTAAATAATTCTAACCTTCTGAAACGAGGAGTGGCTGTTCCATGTACCATCAAAATAAAATATTGCTGATCCTGTCCACAGAGTGCATTAATGTATTTTGAGTGGTTTCTTAGATTAAACAGAGGTGCTTTCCTCATACTGCATTAACTGGTTCATGTTCATAATCCGAGATTGGCTTTGTTTATTGCTCAGAACGCTCTGAATATGCAAATAAAATTCAGGTTAATCTCTGTACTTAAAGTGTTAAAACTAATATAAAGTTTTAGGTTTATGCGACGACTGAAATTAAGCAAATTTTATCTGCATCTGTTTTGTGTCGATATCCGGCTTTCCAGACTGTCGTTTTAAGGATCTGAGCTGGAATGGACTTCTTTCTAATTAGACATGTTTTGGAATTTTGTGATGTATATGCGATGATCCTTTGGACTCCATAAACGCAATGAGATTACTTATCCAGCAAGGCAGCTATTAATGTAGTCTCCTACACAGTGTCAATTTGGATCAACTGCTTGAAAAGCAACAACTTGCAAGAAACAGGCGTAAATAAGAAACAAAGCAAAAGCAGTTACATTTAACGGTGTTTAAATAAGAAGCCATGGCGAAGTTTAAGTGCTTGGATTTTGCTCCATACATTATGAACGTGTCAACTAAGAGATGTAATTATTCGGCTTCAAGCTGTTCCGCTTTACTCATCAGAAAACTGTCCCTGGTACCAATAAGTTACAAGGCTTCCTGGACTCGACAGCCGGTGTGGAAAGTGGCCCGTAATCTAAGCCACATTATCCGGTTTCTTAGCCCTTAGCTATAGCAATGCTCTAAGTTAATTATAAGGGTAATATTTTATTTGCTCTTTTCGCAACTTCTGTAAATATTGTGGACTGATAGGATTGAAACAAAATCAAGTAAGTAATAGATGGTACAAATCCATCACAATGGAGTTGATCTAAGTTCGTTCGGGACACAAAATATGCGGACGAAAAGACATCTCTGCAAACAAAATATTCTCTTTATGCGCATAATTGAAGAAACAATTAGAAAGGATGCCCTCTTCTTATGTAGGCTTATTCTGTTAATATTTATGGATTTATTTCTTCTTCAGGTCGCTTTATGCCACATTTGAGTCCGAAACTATGTGGAAGGGGTTACCAGCTTTACGCTATGTAGGAGGTGTCCACAACTTACAGGCCGCAGAGGATTTTCCCCTAAATAGTTGTTTCTGTGAAGAGATCGAAAATGGAAGGCCACAATGTCTAAAATCGGGAGTCCTTAACCTCTACAACTGTTTAGGTAAGGTCCTTGGCTTCAGAAGGAGTATGGGAAAGTTTCTTGCCTTCTGAACGTGTGTAGGAATGTCTTGACTCTTTCTATCTAAGTAAGGACAGCAATTTAATGTCCGTGATTTCAGGCTTTCGCCGCGATGTTGATGAGATCTGCGCTCTTCTGGGATGTTACGCAGCGTCGTGTGTTAATCCTTTACCGACGTTTCGGGACAACGTGTCTGTCCCATCCTCAAGGGCCTAGAAGTCCAATGAAGCTTCATTGGACTTCCTGACCTTTGAAGATGAGGCCAATACGTTGTCACGAAGCGTCGGTAAAGGATTAGCCCTCGATGCTGCGTAACACCCGACAAAAGCGCAGATCTCAGCAATCTAATGTCTTTGCAGAATTTGTAATTTTTTTGAATCTCTATTCGTAGGTGTGTCAGTGATAATTTCTTTCCCACACTTTTACAACGCCTCTCCCGACTACCAACATTACGTTCAGGGTTTCAAACCAAACAAGAAGAAACATGAGACGTTCATTGACATCGAACCGGTAAGTGTATTCAAATATGTGCAGGTCTAATGAAGTCGACCTAATGAATTGTAAAATAATATAAGGATCCTATTTTATCTGAGGACTGTCGTTTTTCACTTCCTGTCAGCTGGCCTATCTTATAGGTGTAGCCCACAGTCCGCTTTGCTGGTACGAGCAGCAGAATAGTGGCCGGAAGTGACAGACGATATTTGTCAGATGAAATAATGACCCTCTATATGTAGAACATATAAGCTATTATTCTAGCTAGGTTACCGTCTGAACGACCAAGGAGTTAATGTTTGGTTTTCAAGCAGTGGCAGAAATTTTACTTTTACACTACGAACAAACCGCCTGTGGGTCCAATGCAACTTTCTGCTCTTGGGTTTCGGGGCTCACAATGGCCAGAATTTGAACTGACCATTAATTTCCACCTATAGAAGACTGGCGTTTCGAAGTAAACCACAGTTTCTTGTGGGTAGTGAAACATCCAACATCCACAGTGGGCACAAATGTAATAAAATTTTGTTGAAAAAGTCACAAGGGAGTATTTATAGTCCAGTAGCATAGATACAAAGTTAAGGTGTTCATCAACAATAACGACAAATCAATAAATAAATAAGTAAATAAATAAATAAAGTTTCTTAGCGGAAATGCGAACGCTTGAAGTAGCGACGTGAAACTTGTCATCTCGCCAACAAAATACTCCTACATCAGTGCAGATGTTTATCTGCTACCTCTATTTGCCTCTGTGTGTGTGTGTGTGTGTGTGTACCCTTTCTCTATATCAAATTTCAGAGTGGGTTTTTTGTGGTATATATATAAGTTCTAACCCTTGAGGATGCGTAACATTTGGCAAATTCTATACACGAGCGGAAGTACTCAAATCGCGAAGGATTTCAAGGCTGATGTCATAAAAGCAATTATCTCCTCTAAGCATCGAATTGGAATAATGCCTAAGGAAAGCACACATAGAGCTACGCTTCCATTCCTCTATAATAATGAATAAGGTGCTTAATTAAGGACTGGCAGACAGTGGCCTAGCTAGGGTTTTGGCGCCCGGAGCGAGTGATCGCAATGACCTCCCCTGACAGAAAATATAAACTTTAAAAATCATAATTGTTTATTGAATTTCCTGGTATTTCTCTCAATAATTTAAAAAACCTTTAGCGCAGAATATCAATTATTTTTTCATTTGGTTGACCATTTTGCTGATCCTTCGACTCTAACGCCCAGGGCGGCCGCATCACTGGTCGTACACCACCTTAGATATGCCACTGCTGAGAGAATATTAAAAAGAGTAAGAGTATTGTTTTTTAACTCTCCGCATCTCTCGCGTTCTGGAGGTGCTGTAAAATAATCAAGCCTTTGAAATTATATTGGAAACTCTATACCAAACTCCACTATTTATTAGACTACATTACATATTAGATAAGGTGCATGTTTAGGATTATCAATTTGTTCAGGTAAAGAAATTTTGCGTAAAGTATTTTCTGTAAAAGGGCGTGACTATTCAACGGGTTTCCATGGCGACTGTTAATGGCTGCGTATACTGTTGAATACAGTTATTTGTAGGAATGCCTGTTGGGTGCTAATGGATAAGGACGCTTCAGTAACAAATGCTTTATTTTAGTATTCCTTTAATACAACTAAAAAAATTGACAAGGAAGAAGTAAGGAACTGGAGATTACTTCAGTACTGATTCCAAACCTCGTTCTGCGGATGTGGAAAACTGCTGTATTTCTCCTGTTTGTTAGACGGCCGAAATGTTTTGGTACAACATATAGGTTCTCTTAGCTTTACAAGAGGCAAATTTATTCTCAAACTAATGAAATAATAAAAAACAAGCAACTAAATAAATACTGTTTCTAATTATTAGACGGCAAACACAACTTATTTTTCTTAATATTTATTACCACGCTGCTACAAGTTTCAGCCTAAGTGGCCACTAAATAAATGTTAATAAATGGAATCAGGTTAAGCACGAAAAAGTCGGTGATATGACTTTATACAGTCGAAGACTTTCTGATGGGCTGAAGTTTCCTCTTACCACGACAGTCGGGCTGGTAAAATGGTCAAATTTTCACTTACAAAAGTAATAGGCTTCTTGTCTCAGTGTCATGCAATGCCGTGTAAACGTCTCAGCATCTGACTGTGCTGTGATTCTAAAAGAGAGATCTGCGGTTGCCTAAGGCACTTGATTCCACTTAGTAAAGTTCAACGTATAAATCACAAAGGAAGTGCATTTTCTCGAAAACCATATTTTATGTAATAACGTGCTTTCTGAAAGTATTAAGAGTTCATAAACAGAAATTTGTAACAACATTCTTGATTGTTAATCATGCCCTAATGTTGGTATAGAGACAAGGCTAAGTTTTGACATCTGAATAATAGCGGATCTATTTCACGGAAGGAAAGACTTCATCTTTCTTCCAAAACGACTGGCTCGTTTAGGGAGTCCATTCAGCCTTCTATCCAATGTCTACGTGGGGATCATTCTCCTTTGGTAAAGCACTCGGGGTTAAGGAACGAGAAGCTCACCATTTTCCTAGTTAATTACTGAGGTTACAACGAATGCACTTAAAATGACCTGTCTGACTTCTAGAATTGCACAAAGAGAAATATACCTTTATATCACATTCCCTTTTGTCACGGTAATGTCAACAATACAGAAGAAAGTGACATAAGCCCACATTTCCGTCTGTTTCCACTTTTGGAGGAAAGAGTTGCGTCCGTTTGCAAGGCGACTGAATTTGCTTCAGGTGGCTGCATAAACAGATGACAACCTGAGCAACGCCGGCCGCGGAAATCTGAACTTACACAAACGCAGTTTACTCTAACTTTCGTTTTTAAAGCTGACTTGTGCCTCTCAAGTCAATACATGCCCCAGTGAATCATGGCCTATTTGGAAGAAGTGATTTGTCTGTATTACAGCCACGATTCTGAAAGGTAACTTTGCCGCACAATGATGCCTTAAACTAAATCTCTATTCCAAAAGCATCGGAAACAAAATTCTGATTGAAATCTGTAGTTTGGTCTATAGTCGCAGACGCTTTAGATCATCTTCTTCAGAGTAGAAATTTAAAATAGAGGTAAGGGATTCTTCCAAAACTTTCGTAAAAATCTGGCAAATTATACGTTGCCACAGCCGAGAAAACAGGACCTGTAACAGTTAAACCTGTGAGAACCTCAAATCTTCCAAGAATTTCCAGTTCTTTCCGTTTGTGTGCAAAGCACCAGCGTTACCCTCGGCTTTAGATGGAGGTGAATAGTTCCGACTCCGAGTTCCATAAATATCTAAAGCGCAGCGGTAACTACTGTTGTTGACTGTGGAACTGCATTTGGCCTTAGCAGTGGTTTGCGATGGGGAAAGCCGACAACCCTTCTTTTGTGACCAGTACCCACTAACCACAGTGTACAGGTCAACTCTATTGTCTTGAGTAAGAAACAGTACACGTACCACCTGCTTTAGCCTTACTGGACCCGCAATTTTTCTACACCGTGCATTTATATGTTTTCTATCATCCTAACGGTAAGAATTATTCTCCTGCTAACCAGCAGTAACTAGATGATTTAGAGGTGGAGACTCAATGTGTTAGTGACAGATAGGAAACGAATTGTTATATAATCTTGAGACAGTCTTTATACATTAGGCCCTGCCATGGATCGGACTCTTAGTTGCCGGTATCTCATCGCGGAAGCCCGGCTTGGCTGCCATCGAGTCCATGTGAGATTTATGGTGGTATAAGAAGCACTGGACAGATATTTCCTCCACTGCTTCGGTCTTCCCCTTCATACTCCTCTTCATTTACACGTTGATCTTACCAGAAAGACAAAGGAAATAGATCTGGGAACCTTTCGAAATAGCGCTCTTTCGGAAAGGGAAGGACATTGCTTAGAAAAGTATCTTCCCTTTTTTATAATACTCTAAAGTTGGGCCATATCTGAAGATATTAGTCGCTGCCCTCTTACCACGGAGGCTCGTGTTCGAAATACTGCCAATCTATGTGAGATAAATGGTGGACAAAATGGCGCTGAGATGCATTCTTCTCAATTCAGTTTTCCTTTCTCATTGTTTTTTCATCAGTGCTCTATATTCATCCTTATTTCAATAGATTTTTTTGATTAATGCGGACTATTGGCTTTTAAAATTTGCACAATTGCTGCCCTTAGAATTTTATAATATTCTAATTGTCTTATGTCTCATATTTTGCAAGAGCGGTTTCGTCAAGCGGGACTTGGGTCCATTTTACGTACTTCTGTGCTAAAGCAAACCTCCTATTTCCCAAAGGCAGACTCATTTATTATAGAAAAAGAGTATGTCAAAGGCACAACTGACCATTGACAAAACAGCCGTGGCCGTGCCATGGCTCAGGCCGTTAGTGGCTGACCTCTTGCTGCACATAATTATTTAAGTGTGTCACTGTACAACTACTCAATTTATGCAAATGCAGAGATCTAAACTCTCTTGTCGGCCTCAGAACAATCTTAATGACTGTACGCTATTATTCACTTGAAGACGAAAGCAGTCTGCTTTTAAACGTCGTGTTTGTGTAAGTAGTAACGATGCAAAAAGTCCAAATACGCATCAGCGATATTTCGAATCTCAGTGACACCAGTTTTTGAAAGTCAGACCATGGATACGCTCTTCTCCGCACACCTTTTTGGAGAACTTCCTATTGCAAGAATTTCTCTTCACGTTATCATCCGTTTTGCATTCTTGATGTGGCTTTTTAACTGCAGGTTTCCTGAAGTTTCTTTCGAACTTTTGTCTTTATCTCAAAAGAGAGACACAAAAACACTTCCCTTTCATTTTGAGGCAGGTACTGCGGTTTGGAACAAGAAGTGATGATTGTGTTTTGCCCTTGGGCCTATCATGCTTCGAAGCCTCACTTCGTGCAAATTGCGGAAAAGAAGAAGGAAGAAAGGAGAATTTCCTTTGAACATAAATAGATGCTACTGCATTGTCAGGAAACTGTAGGAATTTTCTGTCACTTGATTCTTGGCGACTGTCTGTTGCGGATTATTTTCAGATGGTTGCTTCTCATTGACTGTTTCTATATCAACGACTATTCACCAGCTAAATCCCAGTTTCTCAAATCCAGCATTTCCTTCCTTCTTTGCTCTTAAAATGCGCTTCAGAAGAGCTCAGAAATATCGCAGGCCCTAATGTAGGAGCGACCGGCCAACATCAAGAATGTAGATCCATATGTTGTCACTGTTATAGTGCTTCAAGACACGCAAGTGTCTTATCAATAGTCTGTATTTCGCGCGTGCTGGTGGAGCAATACAAATAATTGTCAAGTGGTCGGCTGTTGCTTTGCCTTATAAATCAATACTTCTTGTGTGGCTGTAGAGACTACCGGGGACTTAAAAACCTTCTCATTGCTTATGGGTAGTCGAAATGGACAAGCCATTCACAAAACATGATGTTATTTATTCAGCCACCCACGAGAAAAGCCAATAAGGGCAAAATATTTAAGAATTAAATAATAAGTGTATTTGGTTGCTAATCAGTTGAAATCGGAGTACACGGAAAAATGTATTACAAAAATACATTTGTAAGCTGAGAAGTAAAAACAGAGAAGGTAAAATGGTCCGAGCAACAGTGCAGGGTCCAAATTTGCAGACGCAGTTTTGTAATTTTAATTCTATTTGTTGATGCCCTTTTTATACTGAAAAACAAATATTCTCTTATTTCTGCAGTCATTTACCACCACCACCACCACCACCACCACCACCACCACCACCACCACCACTGCTTATTGAAACAGATCCATAAACTTAAGTTTTGGTAACAATATGTCCAGTGCTACTTACATAAGGAGGTTTTTTATTAGGCGATTTTGAACACGCACAGAATACAAGCGCCTTCTTTGCCAGAACTCTGGAAAATGCCATTTGAAGCATCAAGGTAAACATGTGGACTGGAATACAAATATTTCGAAAAGATCGAAGAAATCTATAACGGACCTATCTGCAGGGTCCACATTACGAAACCACTACCGGATGGACAGTTTGGGGATCGGATCCAAGCTGTGAGGAGATTTTCCGCATCCGTCCTGACCGGCCCTAGGGCCCACAAAGCCTCCTGTACAATTAGTACCGGGCCTTTTACCCGGGCTTAAAGCGGCCGAGCCGTGGCGTCGACCACCGACCCCATCTAGCGCCCAGGTTAAAGAAAAAGTAGAGCTATAATTTCACTCCCCCTGTGCGCCTTCACGGTCTCTTGTAGGGTGAATTTTATCTTACGATTTTTCACATCACCAAACCTACTCTACAGCTGTCTGAAGACAGGAACCAGAAAAAAGTTTTAGTATAGTGAGTGGTAATGGACTGGATGAACCGGAATTTTTTTCTTCTCCAGATCTTCTGGAGAGGATATCGGGCCCACCCAGCCTTCTATTCAACTGGCACCTGAGGTACTTCCTCGGGAGAAAATGATCTAAGCGAGAAGTTGATTAGACATATCCACCTAATGTCGAGGTCAAAAATAATTCTAGGTATACTTCCTAAGCCTTATGTGAGTTCATGATGTTGAGAGAGAAAACTTTAATTATCAGAAGCACAAGTGAGGGAAGCCTGGAAAACTTAAATCAAGGAATGCTTTTTCGGATATCCTGGAGCAATGTGCCGTAAAGTACTTAGGCATCGGGTGGATATACTGAGTGTCCGCAAACAGTTTTTCATGTTTTGACATGTTATCATTAAGAGATATTGTGAAATACAGTTTTAAAACACATAACAGCTGAAACATTAAAAATCTTTATGGGCAGTCTTTAGTCATTAATGGAGTTCAGTGTGATCGCCACGCATGTCTTGAGCAACATTGAACAGATATTCAGATTCCTTCCTCACGTTACGGAGAGTGTCGTGATAAACTTCGCACATGGGACCCTGATCCATATCTTGATTTCAATTTTAATTTCAATTTATTCAGCATCCATGTCTGCTACATAATCAGCAATAGGACAAGTCCATTTATATAAGTATTACAATTTCGATCCAATAGGATCCGTACCTGCCACATAAATAATAACCCTTACAAATATAAATGACAAGACATAATTAAATTAACAATACCTGTCTAAAACCAAATACACAATGATGTAAAACTAAATACAGATCAATTTAAAACCGGAATAACAGTTTTTCAATAGAAATGATCCATAGTTGAACTAAACACATATCTGTTTAAAACCATGTTTAAAATCTATATGTCAATGAAAGAAGTCACTCATCACAGCTACAGGTAAAAACATATATAATTACATTTGAGAATAGTAATCGTTATACAAGAAATTTTACTTATTCCAAAGCTCAAGTTGAAAAACATCCATAGACCAAGCTACAACACAATCCCTATAAAATATTGAGGCATTCAAAGAACCTGTATTAACCACATACAGAATGGCAAGCACCCAAACAATTTTTAGTCCCAATAACACGGGCGTTTACAACTGTCTGGTGGCAAGGTTTTACCTATTATCATGTGAACCCTTATCTATGACCATATGTAAAAAACTCCGATAAAGAATAAAAGGGATTATTTAATAAAAAAGACTTCAGGGCTCTTTTAAAATTTTTAAAATCACCCAATTCTTTAGTTCTGATGGCAAACTATTATGCAGCCTGATACTCATATTAACAACACTTTTCTTATACAGAGATGTATTACACTGAAATATATAGAAATCTTCTTTCCTTCTGGTATCGTATCCATGGAAATTAGAATTTCTGATCTGATAAATATTGTATTTACGAAAGAAACAGGAGGTCTCGAATATGAACAAGCAAATCACTGTAAAAATCTTTAGTTCCTTAAATATAGGCCTACATGATTCATTTTTACTCTTGTTTGTCATCAAGCGAAGAGCCCTTTTCTGCACCTTTAGGACCTTTGTAATCTCACTTACCCCACCCCACAAAATTATTTCACATATCATGACAGACTGAAACTTAGCCAAATAAATATTTCTCAACACGTAAAGGTTCAATTCATCTTTCAACATCTTTATCATATAACAAACCTTACTAAGATTCACACACAACACTTTTATTTGGGTGCTCCCTGTAAGGGCACAAGAAATATGGATCCCCAAAAATTTTAGTTGAGATATGTAGCTAATTTTCTCATTCTTATAGAGTATGTGAGGAGCATCAATGACATTGTTATTTTTTAAGTGAAATAATATTGCTTTAGTTTTGTTGACATTTATAATCATACTGTTATTCGAGAACCACAATTCTAGTTGTTTCATAGTATTATTTACTCTATCCTGGAGTCTAGTTAAATCCTTATCAGTTAATACAATATTTATATCATCAGCATAAAGAACCACCTTTGCATTCTGAACATACCGCGGTAAGTCGTTTATATATAATAAGAACAAAAGGGGTCCCAAAATGGATCCCTGGGGGACACCATGTTTTATTATCCTACGTGGAGATGTGTACTTGTGATTGTAAATATCTTCTGCCTTTGCCGTTATTTCTACATACTGCGAGCGGGATGACAGGTAAGACTCTAGCCGTGTTTTAGTTGTCCCTCTAATTCCATAGTAATCCAGCTTTCCAAGCAAGGCCTCATGATTTATAACATCATACGCCTTCGAGAGATCTAGAAAAATTCCAAGTACATGCTCTCCGTCATTGAGTCTTTTTTGTATTAATTCAATAAAATTCTGGCATGCAGTCTCCGTTGATCTATTTTCGTGTTGTATCTTTGCAGCGAGGGAAACTAGACACTGTCCTCCACAAAATCCACAAAAAGAGATCCTTCGGTGTCATTTTATGCGATCTCGGAGGCCATTATTTAGCTCCTCCACGTCTAATAAAATAATTAGAAAAACTTTAATCCAGCCACCTCGTCACTTCATTATGGAACTGCGGTGGAGCAAGGTCTTTTTTATAAATCATGTCTGGAATGTCCTTCTGCAGCTGCGGCATTAACTATTCACGGAGCACATCGAGGTAGACAATCGCTGTCACTGGGGATTCCATACAGAAGACTGGCTCTACAGTTTTCCTCGTGATATTGCCGCAAGGTTATTAACTGTGATAACGTTCCTTTTATGTCAAAATAACTTATGACAAATTTCAGTGCCTTAGATTCGTAGGCTCTGTCGATTTACTTGTCCCGACAAATGGAACGTCGCCTCAGC
This sequence comes from Coptotermes formosanus, assembly GCA_013340265.1. NCBI lineage: Eukaryota > Metazoa > Arthropoda > Insecta > Blattodea > Rhinotermitidae > Coptotermes > Coptotermes formosanus. The sequence continues at coordinate 2,105,431 of BLKM01000518.1, forward strand.
ACTGAATACCAGCTAGTTCATTACTGTGTTACAATCACTCAGTTCTTCCAGGGATTGCATCAGAAGTGATACTACTTCACTTTGTCCGCGAGTTTCAGTTCTTATAGAATCTGTAATCTATATACTAGGAGATACAGGTGCTTCCGAAGAACCTACCAAGCAGTTGTTTTCGGTATATGAAATTACATACTGGCATGCTGCTTAGATTTTCACACAAGCAAATGTCGAAAAATTCCGACAAGCTTTCCACTCACATAATGGCTGCCGTTACTTTGCGTCCAAACACAGCAAGTGTTAAAGAATGCTCTTACCACCCACGAATTGGTGGTTTACTGGGAGGAATCTCCCTGTACTTTTTGCTGTATTATAACAACACGTATCCTTTCATCAAACACTAACATTCAGAACGCCTTCTCCGGCCCGGACTACATTTTACGTTACTGAGGAGAATAAATATGCCTAACGGATATAACGCACAGCTGGTTCCAATCTCGCGCCAAATTAAAGCTTTTGAGTTGCTCATTCATTGGCCTTAAAAAACGCTTTGTAATAAAAATGAACATAAAAAGGCATCTACGCACATCCTGCTTGAACCAACTTGGGACAAACAAAGTTACAATTATAACTAAATTAAAAATATTTTTGTGATTGAAACTTTCTGTATATTTAGTTGGCTTGCCCACTTATCTAAAAGGCAAGACGTACACGGTTCAACATATTCACATTGCTTAATCATTGGTTTTATACTTCAGAGTTTAATACAAATATGGTGAGACACATCTCAACTTTTCTTTTTTTCTGGTGGCCCCAGTTTGAGCTTCATTTCTCTCCGTGCCCCTCCCCTCACACTTTACAGAAGCTGTTACTTATGAAAAAATTTATTTTATTTCCATATTGTTGATTTATGTACTAGAATATATTAATATTATTTTTCGTTTAAAATATTTATTTTTTGAAATATTTTATTTAGGTAGAACGCATTGTTCACCAATAAAAGTAAAAATATTCTGTTAATAATTGGCATTATATTCGGTGTGTTCCTTGGGCCTGTTAAACCCTTGCAAGTTTTTGAATGTCCGGCTGCAGTGTGTTTGATTCAGTTTTAAATTTAAATTATTTTATTCAGTCAGTGATATTTCGGTGGCCCTTTTAAAAGTTGCTGTGGCCCCCTAATTTCCGTCAAACTTTTGGGATCTCGGGGGGGGGGGGGGGGCTAATTTGGCTTACGTTGAGAACTTCTGCGTTACAGAGTGGATAAGAAGCTGGGTGAAACCCAGACCCAGCCTGTAAGTTGGTGAGAAGAGAAAAATTATTTTTTACTAGAAAATGACTCTCGTCATCAAAGTTTCATTTTTTCGAGTATGCAGTCAATTTCTAATACTAATGCGTTTTCTAATGATCAGGAAAGCGGTGTCATTCTCCGGGGATCCAAGCGAATGCAGATGAATATATTCCTTACGAGGGCGAAGGACGTAAGCACTCTAAGTAACGTGTCGGAAGGTCTCTTCCCTGTCGTCTGGATTGACGAGGTAAGATACCAGCAAAGTGTAGTCTGTTATGGACACATAAAAACGACTTTGGCGTTGACAACTTGTGACGTTTCCCTCATTGCAGGTCTATATATTCTATTCTGTCAAAAAACACGCCCCTGTAATGACACTTATCACTTTCCAATTGTAGGCCTTTGCCAAGGATGCATTTTATGCGAAACCCAAAGTCAAATTTACGCACAGCTGTAAACAGTTAGAACATTAAAAAGTGATAGTTTTAAATTACACGCGAAACATACAACTACCCTTCGTCCTAAGTAGTTTTAATTGGAATGCACATACTAATTTGACTTACCTCCACGCACAACTGCTAATATCAGAGTCGCGCTCGATAGTTGGCGAAGGACTTTGTGAACATTATGCTCACAAATGTCACTCCATCTGAATTACAGAGGGAGGAAGGATCTCCCTTTTCCATGGGTAATGGGAAGAAAAGTTCTATTCCTTCCAATACACATAAGTCTTAAAAGAACGCTTTAGGCGTATGTACACAAAAAGCTTAAAACGAAAGTTTAATGGTGAAGACCATCTCGTATATCCGTGCTCATGTTTCGCATCCAGCGCTTGTGGAAGGGTTTCCGTGAAATTTAATGTTGGATATTGCACAGAAAGTGGGAATACGATACTATTTGTGCTATTTAGTTTCTAAAGGCGATGAGTAGCAAGATTAGAACCTTCTGGAATGCGACAGCGTGTAGTTAGGTAGATAGGTAACAAGGCATGAGAGAAATTTTACGCCTACAAGCTCTGAATAGAACTCTGCAGATTGAAGCAAGAAGTACCGAAATATTGTCGATTATCCTGGATGATAGATGCCGTAAGATCTAAGACTTAATTAATTTTTCCTCGTAGTTTTTCAATATGTCAGTTTATCAGACATCAGACTGAGATGGAATTTTATGAGTTTCTTTCCCAATTCTCACCTTACAGTCCTTCTTAAAATATTGTAATAATTATTAACCTTTAAAGGCTAAGATTAACTTAAATTACATTTAAATATTCATATTGTATAGCGCAGTAAACGCACTGAACCTTGGTTTTAAATACCAGTCACTTATTGCTGACTAGGGAAATGACTCCTGTTTTTTCTGAGATTAACACAACATGCATAAAAATATGTGGGTACAAGTGAATGTTTAAATATGATGGTACATAAAATAAATATTTAGCCTCGCAAGGTTAATAAAATACAATGAAAATCATTTAAAAATTTGTGCGTATAATATCCCTTTTCCGCTCTAAAGAATACTAAGACCAAGAAAACAGACACAAGTCGTAAGGAATGCGTACGTCAATTTTGTGTACTTCATAAGACCACACATTACCACTCTTCCTGCTCATTTATAGATAAACCTGTGAGAGGCTGTGGGGTGTTTCACTAGTTATCGGAAATTTAACACATTCTTAACCTCCGCCTAGTTCACAGGCGCAGGATTTGTAGAGCTGTACGTTATCGTCAGCTATAAGCCTCCATGTCGTGATGTTGAACAACAGGGGAATTTTCCAATCTCTTATTTTTCCAAAAATGTCTGTGACAGTGCAAGGTATACGCCTGATTTCGGCGGAATATAGAAAGAACCCTGGAATCTAAGTGTATGGAGATAAGCAGCATAATAATGTCTAATCACTTTTTACAACAATCGAGTTTTGAAGTACCTGCATTTCATCTCGGATACTGCGAATTCAGATCTGGGCCCGGGTACCGGCCAACCTGAAGATTTTTCTTGGATATCTTCAGTTTCTGTACATAAATTTGGCCACTACCGCTTTCTTTGACGTCTGTCGGGATTCCGTCATCAAGCTAGCATTTGATGCTGTATGTCGGAAAACTTAAATACGACAGCGTCCTTGCATGAACCATGAGCACAATTTAGATGATGCATTATAAAAGCGCCATGTGTCAGTTAATATACTGATTAGTCTATGCGCCGGATGATTTGAGATTAGGAGTTCTATTTCCTGGTGAGACAGAGCTTTGTTCCTTTTCCACATTTTGTAGACAGTCTCCGGGACCCATTCATATATTCAACATTGGGTGCTGAGGATTATTTCGCCGGAGGTAATATGACGAATCCCCTCTGTCTAGTATCGAGGTTAAGAGTGCCTGGAACTGTACTTCCTTCCACCCATATGTCTCCAAGCCCTATATTTAATTTATAAATGAACTCTGCTTTTAACCTGTACTGTGTATCGGATAAATTAAGTGCCGTCTTTCATTCTTTCCCACTTAGGGGGCTGAACTAGATGACAAGGATCTAACGGCAATTCACCGTCTCTACACAGTCATTTGTATCTTCACAGTCATCAAGTGGTTCCTTGTAGCAGCTGGCGTTCTCCTAATGTGTGTTTCCGTTTATATGTTTGCCTTCAGGCGAAACAATGGTCATAGAATAATGCAAAATGAACACAAGGGTCGTATTGCTGTCTTTTACGACAATAAGGCATATACAACCAAACACAGGGATATAAAAGACACATTATCCGTATCAACTTTGAGTGATGTAACCCGAACTGATCAAGTCGATATTAGAAAGCGTTGGGGGAATTTTTCCAGTAAATCGCCCTCAAGATCTGAGCCTAACAAAGTAAGTGAAAATGTTGGCCTTAGTGTGTCTAAAGAGCCAAATAATACTGTGACTCTTAGTACCGTCTTTATGTGACTTGTAATTTCAAACAGTTAAGGAAACTCCCGTAATTTTTAAGCTAAGATATTCATATCCTTTACTGGCAACACTGAAAGTTAATGTGACGGAAGATTTCTCGAGAAGAAAATATAATGCTTTCATTACATTACAACTGAATCTACCGTATATGTAAGCGTACAGAAATGATACTGAATAAGGTGTCCTCAGACACACAAACACCTGCGGTACTCATGCATTGTCCTCACATTCTATTGTCAGTTTTTTAAAACCTTTGGATCTGTTTACAGGTTTCTTCTAATTGAGGCTTTTGTTGATTTTTAAATAATCTGAGGCTCTGTCCTTTACAGTTAAATTAACGCAAGAAAAGTGCCACGATTTCTGCAATATTATTATCCAAAAAAATGTTCTAAAATGCTATCTTTACGAAATAAATATTACTCCGCTTGTAAGGTAACTACAAGACCGTGTCAGTAGCCATTATTTACCCGAACATGTTCGAATGAGAGGGGGTTTTCGTTGGCAGTCTCTGCCAATAATATCGATAATACAAGTATGAAGCAGGATATTTGTTAGCTAAAAAGATTTGTTATTCATTAAGTGAAGTTGATTGCTTTTATTCTTTATGAAATGGGTATTTTCCTTCAATAATTCCATGTATCTTATGCCTCAAAAAGCTTTTGTGTTTTACACGAAATAAAGTTTTTCTTTTTGCTTCTTGATAATATTTTTATATTTTTGCACCACCCCTCATTTTGCCGAAAGCTAAAAAAATTTCTTCCTGGCTCGCCATCCTTCTGTTTGTTAATATTACCTCAGTTACTCTGTGAAAGGTGAATGTTGCATGTAACAAATATGATCCCCAATGCGACTCACTTTAAGATCTAATAATAATAATAATAATAATAATAATAATAATGAAAACAAAGTAAGAAACAAATGACTTGCTTTGATATGAAATTGATTCAGAGAAAATGTCCAGGTTTATGATATCAGGTTCTTCCACTCCATGCCATCCATATACACAAAAATAAACTGAAACAAAGCTTGTATAAAATGTCGAAGTTTACTTTGGCAACGATTGTGCAAGAACTCGTTATGAAAATCCTCTTGCTGGGAAGTAAACTTGTACCTTAGGACGAAGAAGAAATTTGGAGAGAATTTCGTCGAAGAACATATGGAAGTAGTGTGCAGTTTTAAGCAACGTGAAATATTGACTACGGAGCTAATTTAGTGAAAGGGGTTAAGACAGGAGTTAGAAACCCGCGGCCCTCAGGCTGCTTGCGTTCCTTGAGATTGTGTTACGCGGCACACTGCCACATTTTTAAAATTACGTACATAAGCAAACAGGGTGCGGTCACTGCTTATAACGGCCACATCGTTAATTATAAGGACACTGATGTCAAGTCTGACACCTCTTGTAAATTTATACCACTATTAATTAGCACATATAAATCTACATCATTAGTTGTGCACGGGTATACAGTACACATTTTGACCCAAATATCAGCAACCATTGAAATCTTGACAATATGCTGACCATGATTTCCTTTACATATTTTACCGTTGAAGAAAAATTCGGAACTTCAAGTATACATTGTACGGAGGAAAATTTTGGTTTTATACCACTTTCAGGCAGTTGTTCACCTACGTATTAAAAATTCATTTCCAAAATTCAAAAAACATCTGTCAATTCCAAGAAGCGTTGATAAATCATATTTTGGAAGAGAGTCATTGTGTATTCCGTGTTAAGTGGGTCCCGGTCACCACGGCATGGCGCGTCCTCAGGTTGCGGATGGAGGAACGGCCTCCAGTTATGGAGGGTAGCTGCAATTACATTGAATAAGCAGTCGCGGACAGCCGCCAAGGGGGTGGTCCTTCAACTTGGGGGTTGGGCGAGGTGCTAACAACTCCTCCCTGGACTGATTCTTTGGAACGACCCCAGCTATGGAAAAGGGATATGAGTTTTGCAACATGAAATGTGAGGAACCTGTGTAGGTCAGGGTCACTTATGACAGTGGCCAGGGAATTAGTTAAGTATAAATTAGGTTTAGTGGGTGTACAGGAGGTTACGTGGGAAAAAGAGGGGACTGCAAGAGCCGGGAAGTATACTTTTTTCTATGGCAAAGGGCAGGAAAATCATCCATTGGGAACAGGATTTTTGTACACCAGACAATAGTATCAGCAATCAAGAGAGTGGAGTTTGTTAGTGATAGGATATCATATATAGTGCTGAGAGGCCGCTGGTGTAATGTAATTGTTCTGAATGTGCATGCACCAACAGAAGAGAAAGGTGATGATTCAAAGGACAGTTTCTGTGAAGAAGTAGAAGAGGTTTTTGATCATTTTCCTAAGTACCATATGAAAATTCTGTTAGGAGATTTTAAGGCAAAAGTGAGGAGAGAGGGTACTTTCAAACCGGCAATTGGGAATGAGAGTTAACGTCAGGATAGTAATGATAATGGCGTTAGAGTAGTAAACTTTGCCACATCAAAGCATCCAGTTGTTAAGAGCACGATGTTTCCGCACCGAAACATTCATAAATACACCTGGACCTCTCCTGATGGGAAGACTAATAATCAGATCGATCGCATATTGATAGATAGGAGATGGCATTTGAGTATACTCAATGTGCAATCTATTAGCGGACCTGACTGTGATACTGATCACTATCTGGTGGTTGGAAAAATTAGGGAAAGACTGGCAGTAAGCAAACAGCAGCACAGAAGTTTGATGCGGAGAGATTTAATCTCAAGAAGCTAAGTGAACTAGAGGTTAGGAAACAGTATCAGCTTAAAATCTCAAACAGGTTTGCAGCTTTGGAAAACTTAAATGTTAGTGAGGACATAAACAGGGCTTGGGAAAACATTAAAGAGAATATAAAAATTTCAGCTGAAGAGAGTCTAGGTTTGCATGGACAGAAGCAGCATAAACCATGGTTTGATGCAGAATGTGCACAATTTTTAGATAAAAGGAAGCAGGCTAAAATTCAGTGGTTAGAGAATCCAAACCAAAGTAATGGTGATAATCTGAACAACGTAAGACGTGAAGCTAGTAGACATTTCAGGAACAAAAAGAAGGACTATCTGAAAGCTAAAATTAATTGAGTTGAAACAAACAGTAAGAACAAGAATATCAGAGATATCTATAGGGGTATCAATGAGTTTAAGACGGGGTACCAGCCTAGACCTAATGTGGTAAAGGACGAGAAGGGTGACCTGGTTGCAGACTCCCACAGTATTTTGGCTAGGTATTTTCTCTCCGCTGTTGAATATACAGGGGATTAATGATGTTAGGCAGACTGAAGTACATACAGCAGAGCCACTAGTGCCTGAGCCCAGTGCCTATGAGGTTGAGATGGCTATTGTAAAGCTAAAAAGACACAAATAACCACGTATTGATCAGATTCCAGCAGACTTGATTAAAGCAGGGGGTAGGATAATTCGGTCTGAGATCCATAAACTTATTATTTCTATTTGGAACAAGGAGGAATTGCCTGAGGAATGGAAGGAGTCAGTCATTGTGCCTATTTATAAGAAGGGCGTTAAAACAGATTGTAGTAACTATCGAGGCATATCACTTTTGTCGACTACGTACAAAATTCTATCCAACATCCTTTTGTCGAGGTTAACTCCATATGCAGAGGAAATTATTGGGGATCATCAGCGTGGATTTCGACGTAACAGGTCAACGACTGAACATATATTGAGCATTCGTCAAATACTTGAGAAAAAATGGGAATACGATGAGGCTATTTATAGACTTCAAGAAAGGCTATGATTCAGTTAGGAGGGAGGTCTTGTATAATATTCTCATTGAACTTGGTATCCCCATGAAACTAGTAAGGGTAATAGAAATGTGTCTAAGTGAAACATCTAGCAGAGTTCGGGTAGGCAAACATCTGTCTGAGACATTTCCTATTAAGAATGGCTTGGAGAAAGGAGATGCTCTGTCGCCATTACTTTTCAAGTTTGCTTTAGAATATGCCATTAGGAGGGTTCAGGGAAACCAGAGGGGCTTGAAATTGAATGGTACACATCAGCTTCTGGTTTATGCTGATGATGTTAACCTTTTAAAGCCTAGCGGTAACTTTACGTACCACCAGGTTCAACATTAAAAAATTCTACGTGGTGCCCACATTGCGTTTATGTGTTTTGTGTGGATCTCAGAACAAACAGCAACTTTTGCCTTATAAAACATTAAGAGACTGGTTTTTATAACCGAAGTGTAGAGTGTTTACAGCGCGGTACGCACTGAGTCCTTATATAAAACAGATACGCTTCGTCTTTAAAGGGTTAATATATTGGGCGGAAGCATACATAGTATAAAGAAATATTCAGAAGATTTAATGATTGCTAGTAAGGAGATTGGTCTAGAAATAAATGCTGAGAAAACTAAGTACATGGTCATGTCTCGAAATCAGAATGCAGGACACAATCACAACATAAAGATAGATAATAAATCCTTTGAAAGGGTGGAAGAATTCAAATATTTGGGAGCAACCCTAACGAATCGAAACTCCATTCATGAAGAAATTAAGAGCAGATAGAAGTCGGGGAATGCTTGCTATCATTCGGTGCAGAATCTTTTGTCCTCGAGGTTGCTATCCAAAAACACAAATATTAGGGTATACAGAACTATAATTTTACCTGTTGTTTTGTATGGGTGTGAAACTTGGTCCCTCACACTGAGAGAGGAACAAAGACTGAGGGTTTTCGAGAATAGGGTGGTGAGGAGGATATTTGGGCCTAAGAGGGACGAGGCGACAGGGGATTGGAGAACATTACATAACGAGGAACTTAATTACTTGTGCTCATCACCAAATATGATTTGGGTAATCAAATCAAGAAGATTGAAATGGGCGGGGCATGTGGCACGTATAGGGGAAAAGAGAGGTGCATACCGGATTTTGGTGGGGAGACCCAAGGAAGGCGACCACTTTGGAGACCCAGGCGTAGAGGGGAGGATAATATTAAAACGGATGTTCAAGAAGTGGGATGGGGACATGAACTTGATTGAGCTGGCTCAGGATAGGGACAGGTGGCGGGCTCTTGTGAATGCGGTGATGGACCTTTGGGTTCCATAAAATGCGGGGAATTTTTTGACTAGCTGAGAAACTTTTAGCTTCTCAAGGACTCTACTCCATGGAGTTAGTTAGTTAGTTAGTTAGCTAGCTAGTTAGTTAGTTAGTTAGTTATGTTAGTTAGTTGGTCATTGTGTATTGTAAGAGTCACAAAAAAATATACACAATATTTTGCAAAATGTACAGATTTTATTGTGAAGGTAGGTTGTACTATAATTTATGTAATGAAATTATTCTTACGTATTCGTAATAACAAGTTAAAACCAACACTTATTTTCATAGAATTTACATATTACATACCTATTACATACACATTTTTCTGTAGTTCGTAACAGCATCTATATACTGCAGATCCGCGGTCTATAGTTTATCTTAATCTAGAACATTTCTTCCCAAACAATGGGTCGCGACAAAAATTTTGGTTGCAAAACATTTCATGGGTGGATTGCAAAACAATTTGTTGAATCTACTTACTAATAACGCAGACTACACTAATAAGTTTATTAGAAGCAGCACTTTTGTGTATTTAGTAACTACTAGTGACATTGTATCGACATTCGTTTGATCGTCATATTATAAAAATAGACACCGGCCACTGACTGACAGGTTTTCAAGAGTCTGAAAGAAGTAGAATGAGATCAACCAAATAAAATGTTCGTTTTTTCTTCCAAGTTATCGTGGGTTGGTAAAATGTTCTTATGTTGGGGAATGTTGGGAAATATCACGGAAACACGAACAAATTCAAATTTACAGGATTATGAAGATAAGAGCGGCAAGAAATGTCCCAATAATAAACTCAGGCTTAAACAGAAATGTGTAAACGCATATATGTTCATCTTCAAGTTATTAAATCATTAAAACCTCACGTTCCTCATACTGATTCGGTTTTTTTTTATTTTACACCTGTATTTATTTCTGACGACTGGGCTCGTAAAACAAAGCCATTGGCCTAATCTGTGTCGCAGGACGTGAAGTTTGAGGAATGCAGATCTAGAAGTAGACCCGTTTTGTCATGTAACATTGAGTCCAACCATTGAAATGTCTTCCTACCAACTTCGTTAACTCCTTTCGTGAAATAGAAGATTAACAATCTAAAACCCAGGTTTGGGTGTTGTATGTGAATTTTTTATTGTCTGTATTTTACTTAGTTTATTTGGAAATATTTCTGCATTTATGTTATGTACATTTCTTAAGCAGTAACGTTTGGGTTATAAAGTACCTTGCCAAGTGAGTACTTGAGAAACATAGATTATAACCTCTATGATAGTAATAAAATTTACAGTAGAAAATAAGCTATTAGGGTGGACTGGGTCATTATGAAGGAAAATAGAATGAATTTTGTATTGTTCAGAGCGTGCATTGTCGATAATCAAATCGCACAATATTCACTCCAACAAAATGCACTCCATTATTTTCAGATGTTCTATATTATAATAACTTACAAATCAAATCCAGCATGTTTCAATCCCCCATGGGATCATCATCACGGTTTCGTACTGAAGTAAGATTTCACAAAAGCGGAACAAACAATGTAAGTACATATTAAAAAAGATATAAACTCAATACAAGGACGATCAAATAAGATGCAGGCGATAGTTGTAGTGGATCCCTGGTACTGATCCGATGAGGGATGGTGCGGTTGGTTGAGGCACTGCGCTACAAATCGGAAATCGCGAGTTTGATTCCCTATGGTGTCACTGGAAATTTCCATTGACATAATCCTTTCGGTCGCACTATGGCCCTTGGGTCGGCTCAGCCTCTAAAAGAAATAAGTACCAACAATATTCCCGGGGGGGGGGGGGGGCCTAAAGGGGGCCAGTGCTTAGGGCTAACAACTCTGCCACATTCATGTGCCGATTGCCTAAAACTATGGAAGCCTAAACCTCCTGGAACCTAAGGGACTATGCCGGCCTCTAATGGGATTGCTTTACTTTTTACACGAAAGTTACACTCAATTTTACTCCCAATGAAACTGCCTGGCTACGTCACGAACAGACTCTCAGCTCGGTGTTCCACGTTCGGTCTTAAGCCTGTGCATATGGAATTTATTGTTTAAAAGTGGAAATGTGACAGGTTTTTCTCCGCATTCTTCCACGTTCACCTGTCCCAGTTATTCCATCAACATTACTTATTCATTTATCCACTACCGACGCTTATAATCTTATCCAATAACAGAGTCGTTGAGTAACATTTAAAAACCTCAATACAGCCCTGGCATCAAGTTATATGTGATCCGATCTGACCGTTATCACTGTGTAACTAGAATAAATATTCTAACAAATTTTAGAGACCAACTTGTCAGAACATTGTGGAAGTTATATCGAAACGTATAATCGCTCGGCACTTCAGTTACACAGATTGGACAGGACCTTTTAAAACAAGATGATATTCCATTGTGTTTTGCACGTATTTTATTATTATTTCCATGTAGAGTTGAAGACTGTTTATGGATTGTCAATGAGAGTCGTTTTCTTTTTTCAGAAACCTATACTTTTTCAGGTATTAATTTGCTACGCTATATAAATGACCTTCATTTTTTTCAAGGCCGAGCAAGGTTGTGTTTGGATCACGAGGTATTTTCGGTCGCTGTGCGGCAAAGAACCTTTGTCTTCTTGGTTCTCAGTTTCACGACACGCGGCTTTAAAATTTGTAGTTCGCCCACTCATGATCTTTTAATTGTTATGTGCATTCGTAGAGATGAGAAAAACGAGTACTAGCTTAATTATGTCTTATCGACGAACATATAATTTGCTTATTGTTTTGAATATTTATTGCTTTCGAGCTGGTGCAAATTTGAGGTTACGATGCATTTTGTGTGACGTTTAATTAATCGCATACAATTATAATATTTAATTATTTTTACTTTATACTTGGACGCAACTGTGTAATACTATAGCACCGTATAAAGTAACTGGTACTTCTTGTGGTGTGACGTGATAAAAGATGACTTAAACTTCGTATTCCGACGTCCCGTTCATACGCAATCAAAATGTTTAATATGTGTTGCTTATGTCTAGGAATACGAAAATCGGTATGAACATAGATTTTGAATGTATTTACTAGCTGTGTACGCAATATTGTTTGTAAATCAGGAATTACGAAATATTTCGACTGGTTAAAATTTGGTGATGATATACGACCGAGAAGTTTGACTAAAAAAGTATACATGTTAACTACTATTTCCTTAAGCAAATAGAATAACATTCCCTAGTGATGATAATGATGATAGGAATAAAAATAATAATAATAGTAATAATTTATTATATATACATACACAGTGGTGAACAACAAAAAGTGAGCGCCGCGGATTAAACTTTACGAGCCTCCCAGAAGAGTCTTATGTACACTTCTCATCTTGTCTTGAAAATGGCAAGAATTAAATTAACTTTCATTAGACTGTAAGTGTGCCTTTTATTTCTTCTACACCGTGTTTGAAATAGGTTTCATTGCTGTAAGTATTTAGTGAGTTACCTTCGAGATGTGTACTGAGAAGTATTTAGTATGTAAGATGTTTATTATTGCAGTTTGTTTTTAAAGAACTGGTATTAATTAACTAATTTATGGTAAATTTTCCAATATGAAATTTTGTGAATATTCTATAAGTCTTTTTTGACGTGTTACTTGCAAAGGTACGGACGGAAGAACAGAAAAGAGAAACATGTATGGCAAAAGTGAGTGGGAACTTTTCGAAACTCGTCGTTGCGAACACGAAAGAAAAGACTGCGCAAACCCAACACTGCCCTTCGATCAATTCGGCAATGGGTAAAATGGGAAGGGGGCATCTTTTTATGACTTCGACGGCTGTAAATGCCACATATTTTATATGTATAGGAAATATTCTTCTGAATTATTTATGTAACAGCATCTCATTTTGCCTTACCATGTATTAATATGACATGTAGGAACACATTACATGAAAGCCGTAAGATTCGAATAATAAAATTTCCTGCATATGCACCCACTTTTAGAACTACACATCTTCGGATGTAAGTAACTTTTAAGTATTCCTTTATTAACTCATTCCCATTCTGTTAAACAGTACAATTACATTAGAAATATTTAGGGCCTACGGGAGAAAAATACATGAGAAATGTAGCCATAACTGTGAACAAAATAATATAATTTACATTACAAATTATACTATGAATATGGAATATCTCAATACAGAAATAAACGGCAAGATTTATGGTGCACAGCGCATTTAATTGGCGGCCATATCACCAGCTAAGTTAAACTTTACGTCTCACACTTACATGTCCATATAAAATCTTCACTTTTTGTACCTTATTTTTTCAATAAGAAAATCAAGAATACAAAATTTATTCGGTTATTGGAAAAGAAACATAGCCAATCACTGTACCACGGACATGTTCTCTTGTTCAACAAGTCAATTCATTTAGCAGGAGGTGAGAAAAGTTTAACTTCGACAAAACTAATTACAGTCTACATGCGTTCTTTTCCTTACGTTATTTCAAATTTATGGGTAACTATATTAGCTTAAAATGTGTATAAACGTAAGAATCGTATTTAATATTTGAGGTTCTCGCTGTACTATAAAAATTATGGTCTTCTGTAATGACAAGCTTTGTAGTTTGGTAAATGATTACCACGGTGTCTTAGAAAATGCTGTCTCCACATTTAGTGTAATTAGGGGATTCACAGTCCAGGTGAGTCTAACCTACAGAAAAAATGTAGGAAGGCTATATTTTGTTTACAAATCTCGATCTACACGGGAAGTCATTAGTGTTGTTTGGATGATGCTCTTGGTCTCTCTTTTCCACACTCGTGATTTAGGGTGCAGAACTTCTCAAAATTTCTATTCAGAATATGACCTACTTATTGTATTAAAGAAATGTAGCTCATCAAATTCTGCTAAAATTGGCCACATTATGAAAACCTTCTGCTACATAACAGAAGTACTATTAGGTTTCAGTGTATTCACGTATTATTTCTAGTATACTGGCATAACCGCCTGTAAGCAGAGCTAATAATGCAAATACAACTACGAAGATATTCTTCCAGAGTCGCCAGCCCAGGCCATGTTCCCAGTATGTGACAGTTTCTATAACTGCAGGGCAGAAAAGACCTAGCGTAGAGAAACAGACAGCTCCTACCAAGGAGATAATGGGTCCCAAGTCTGGCACTGCAATGGCAACAGCAACTGGAATGAAACAAGGGTTAGTGACATCTTACACACTGTGTTCCTAAATAAAAGTAACACGCACAAACAGCTCCCACCAAGGGCATAGTGGACTCCACGTTTCGTTCTGCAACAGCTGCAGTGACTGGAATGAAATAACACTTTAATGCTAACACACTGTCTCCCTAAATAAGTGACTAACGCAGGTGTCAAGGTCATATGTCACCGTGTTTTCGGAACGATCAAATATAAATTAAATTTAACCCTTTTTTACACATGATGACTGGTACGAAGGTATAGCACTACGAAACACTAGCAGGGTACCCTATTAAAAATGTATCTATTACAGATGCAAGGAGCTTCGGAGGCCTGCCATCATCACGGATGAAGTTAGGCGTCAATTTGTTTTTTGTGGGCATAATTACTGTGTTAGCAGACAGTCATTCCTCCACAATATGGGCGAATGACACACCTCCAAACTGCAAACAAATGAGAGTCCTACAAAAAGAAAGAAAAAGTAAATAGATCGAAGCCTAACGAATCTCAATAAACGACTACGTTAAGATTATCCTCTTAATTAATCAAGGAAATATCGTCCATTGGGAAGAGCAACATCTTTTCGCAGTCCTTCCCTCTTCTACCTACTTTTTCACTGTAGGTGTAGAGGGTTCTTTTCAGTTTCACTTGATCGCACACAAACACACACCACATTCGGTAGGATTCCTCTGGACGAGCGATCGGCCCGTCGCAGAGACCTTTACCTGACAACACAAACACTGTACAAAAGACAAACATCCATCCCTCGGTGGGATTCGAACCCACGATCCCAGCAAGCGCTTAGCCGCAGACCTAAGCCTTAGGCCGCGCGGCCACTGGGATCGACGGGAACAGCAACCTTTATCTCTTATTTTGCCGTTTGTATGTTCATAATAAAGAGGGATTCAGAACTACTCTTAGTGGAAGTACTGCGTCAAAAACATATCACGCATTTTAGTATACCTGTATTACTTTAAGTATATACTGAAGTATATATTTGGACATATTTTTGGCTAAAACGACAAAGGAAAAAAGTCATTTAAGCAATGTAATATTGAAATCTCAATCATTTTAATTTACTAATGAATTACATATAAGCTTTCTGTCATATGTTTTTTTAACCTGTGCCTAATGATGGCTTGTAAATAAGGCGATCATTTGCACTTTCGGCAATATAACACAGTCAAATATAGGTTGTAATTGATGGTCCCTTTTTTCTTTTGGTTACCTATGTACTGCAACGAGATGCCTTATCCTGAGTTTATTTACAAAACTCTCTGGCCTACAGGGTTTAAACTGCGTAGCCAGTAATGAATTTAATGTTATTCGTTCTAGAGAGCAGTATTCATTTGCTTCTAACCTGTGCAGGTAATAGTTCCAATGCGAAATGCTGTTTGGAAAATGTTGCCGTATGCTTTGGGGATCTTCTCTTCAATGTCTGGCCAGACTATAGAAGTAGGTACGTAAAATTGAAGTCCGTAGGAAAACAAGATAGCCACGGCGTAAAGAATCTTCACCACCTGTGCAGGGCTGTAACATATATACACTCACAAATATAACTGCATAAATATGATGAGTGACTGTAAAAGAAGACAACGGATAAAATGGTATTGTAATGGATATTCTTTCATAAATTTTCTGCTAGTTTCTGAGTAAGATAACACATTCATAACTGAAGACAAAGGGCAAACCACTTTATTGTTTCAAAGTAGCTTCATAATAAAATCATAACGTTAGTCTTGGTAGAATATATTACACAATACAGATCGAATGTAAGATTATTTTATTCATTTGTTATTCAGTACCGATTTTAAATTTTACTTGTCATAGAGGTATACATTCTATTACTACCAGACAGTGTATAAAATTGTATATTGTTTCCTTACAAAGTATCTAGAGGGTATACATAAAAGAATGGTGCGGTTTCAAAAGTTAACAAGAAATGTATTTCTCACCTTACACGGGCACAACGTACACCGTCAGCAGCGGCAGCTGTCCAAGCTTCTCATGCGTTAATCACAATCCTTCAATGAGTGCACCCTGGCTCACACGACACACATCCACACGGTAATCAAATTCATCCCAGACTCGGTGTAGCATGTCCGCTGTAATGGTCTGCAGTGCATGCGTTATCCGATCACGAAGTTCCTTGAGGGACATGGGCAATGGTGGTACGTAAACA